>JAVSCE010018405.1:0-29230 GCA_032199065.1 Smutsia gigantea
CTTTCCCTCGCTGGGGAAGGAAGTAGTCTCGCAGTCCACCGAAGCTCACAGATCTCCCAACACAAGGGACCCAAGGAAGACAACACCAAGACACATAATAATTAAGATGGCAAAGATCAAAAATAAAGACAGGGTATTAAAGGCAGCTAGAGAGAGAAAACAGATCACCTACAAAGGAAAACCCATCAGACTATCATCAGACTTCTCAACAGAAACCTTACAGGCCAGAAGAGAATGGCATGATATATTTAACGTTATGAAACAGAAGGGCCTCGAACCAAAGAATATTGTATCCAGCACGATTATCCTTTAAATATGATGGAGGGATTAAACAATTTCCAGATAAACGAAAGTTGAGAGAGTTTGCTCTCATAAACCACCACTACAGGATATCTTAAATGGACTGCTCTAGATGGAAGCACACCTAAGGCTAAAAAGATGTCACCAGAGAAAAAAAAATCATAGCAAAGAAAGCAGACCATCCAAATACTAACTAAAGGCAAAGAATAAAACACCTATTATAGAAAGAATGGAGGAGGAGGAATAAGAACGGAGAGAAAAAAAGAAACATCAGACTGTGTTTACAATAACTTAACAAGAAAGTTAAGTTAGATTGTTAGATAGTAAAGAAGCAACCCTTGAACCCTTGGTAACCACGAATCTAAAGCCAGCAATGGCAATAAGTACATACCTATCAATAATCACCCTAAATGTAAATGGACTGAATGCACCAATCAAAATACACAGAGTAACAGAATGGATAAAAAAGCAAGACCCATCTATATGCTGCCTACAAGAAACTCACCTCAAATCCAAAGATATACACAGACTAAAAGTGAAGGGATGGAAAAAGATATTTCATGCAAACAACAAAGAGAAAAAAGCAGGTGTTGCAGTACTTGTATCAGACAAAATAGACTTCAAAACGAAGAAAGTAGCAAAAGATAAAGAAGGACATTACATAATGATAAAGGGGTCAGTCCAACAAGAAGATATAACCATTATAAATATATATGCACCCAACACAGGAGCGCCAGCATATGTGCGACAAATACTAGCAGAATTAAAGGAGGAAAAAGACAGCAATGCATTCATCTTAGGAGACTTCAACACACCACTCACTCCAGAGGACAGATCAACCAGACAGAAAATAAGTAAAGACACAGAGGCCCTGAACAACACACTAGAACAGATGGACCTAACAGACATCTACAGAACTCTACACCCAAAAGCAACAGGATACACATTCTTCTCAAGTGCACATGGAACATTTTCCAGAATAGACCACATACTAGGCCACAAAAAGAACCTCAGTAATTTCAAAAATATTGAAATCCTACCAACCAACTTCTCAGATCACCAAGGTATGAAACTAGAAATAAATTTTAGAAAGAAATCAAAAAGGCTCACAAATACATGGAGACTTAACAACACTCTCCTAATTAATCAATGGGTTAACGAACAAATCAAAACAGAAATCAAAGAATATATGGAGACTAATGACAACAACAACACAAAGCCACAACTTCTGTGGGACGCAGCAAAGGCAGTTCTAAGAGGAAAGTATATTGCAATCCAGGCCTATTTAAAGAAGAAGAACATTCCCAAATGAATAGTCTAAAGACACAATTACTGAAATTGGAAAAAGAAGAACAAATGAGGCCCAAAGTCACCAGAAGGAGGGACATAATAAAGATTAGAGAAGAAATAAATAAAATTGAGAAGAATAAAACAATAGAAAAAATCAATAAAACCAAGAGCTGGTTCTTTGAAAAAATAAACAAAATAGATAAACCCCTAGCCAGACTCATTAAGAGAAAAGAGAATCTACACACATAAACACAATCAGAAATGAGAAAGGAAAAATCACGACGGACCCCACAGAAATACAAAGAATCATAAGAGAATATTATGAGAACCTATATGCTAACAAGCTGGAAAACATAGAAGAAATGGACAACTTCTTAGAAAAATACAACCTTCCAAGACTGACCAAGCAAGAAACAGAAAACTAAACAGACCAATCACCAGTGACGAAATCGAATTGGTAATCAAAAAACTACCCAAGAACAAAACCCCTGGGCCTGATGGATTCACCTCTGAATTCTACCAGACATATAGAGAAGAAATAACACCCATTCTCCTTAAAGTTTTCCAAAAAATAGAAGAGGAGGGAATACTTCCAAACTCATTCTATGAAGCCAGCATCACTCTAATACCAAAACCTGGAAAAGACCTCACCAAAAAAGAAAATTACGGACCAATATCCCTGATGAACGTAGATGCAAAAATACTCAACAAAATATTAGCAAACCGAATTCAAAAATACATCAAGAGGATCATATACCATGATCAAGTGGGATTCATCCCAGGGATGCAAGGATGGTACAACATTCGAAAATCCATCAACATCATCCACCACATCAACAAAATGAAGAACAAAAACAACATGATCATCTCCATAGATGCTGAAAAAGCATTTGACAAAATTCAGCATCCATTCCTGATTAAAACTCTCAACAAAATGGGTATAGACGGCAAGTACCTCAACATCATAAAGGCTATATATGACAAACCCACAGCTAACATCATACTTAATGGCGAGACGCTGAAAGCTTTTCATCTAAGATCGGGAACAAGACAGGGATGCCCACTCTCTCCACTGTTATTCAAGATAGTACTGGAGGTCCTAGCCACAGCAACCAGACAAAACAAAGAAGTACAAGGCATCCAGATTGGTAAAGAAGAAGTCAAATTGTCTCTATTTGCAGATGACATGATACTGTACATAAAAAACCCTAAAGATGCCATTCCAAAACTACTAGAACTAATATCTGAATTCAGCAAAGTTGCAGGATACAAAATTAACACACAGAAATCTGTTGCTTTCCTATACTCTAATGATGAACTAACAGAAAGAGAAATCAGAAAAACAATTCCATTCACAATTGCATCAAAAAGAATAAAATACCTAGGAATAAACCTAACGAAGGAAGTGAAAGACCTGTACTCTGAAAACTACAAGACACTCCTAAGAGAAATTAAAGAGGACACTAACAAATGGAAATGCATCCCATGCTCTTGGCTAGGAAGAATAAATATTGTCAAAATGGCTATATTACCTAAAGCAATCTACAGATTCAATGCAATCCCTATCAAACTACCAACAGCTTTCTTCAATGAACTGGAACAAATAATTCTAAAATTCATATGGAACCACAAAAGACCCCGAATAGCCAAAGCAATCCTGAGAAGGAGGAATAAAACAGGGGGAATTACACTCCCTGACTTCAAGCTCTACTACAAAGCCACAGTAATCAAGACAATTTGGTATTGGCACAAAAACAGACCCACAGACCAGTGGAACAGAATAGAAAATCCAAACATTAACCCAAACATATACAGTCAATTAATATTTGATAAAAGTGCCTTGGATATACAATGGGGAGATGACAGCCTCTTCAGCAGCTGGTGTTGGAAAAACTGGACAGCTACATGTAAGAGAATGAAACTGGACTACTGTCTAGCCCCATACACAAAGGTAAACTCAAGGTGGATCAAAGACTTGAATGTAAGTCATGAAACCATAAAACTCTTAGAAAAAAACATAGGCAAAAATCTCTTGGACATAAACATGAGCACTTCTTCATGAACATATCTCCCCGGGCAAGGGAAACAAAAGCAAAAATGAACAAGTGGGACTATATCAAGCTGAAAAGCTTCTGTACAGCAAAGGACACCATCAGTAGAACAAAAAGACATCCTACAGTATGGGAGAATATATTCATAACAAACGTATCTGATAAAGGGTTGATATCCAAAATATATAAAGAACTCATGCACCTTAACAAACAGAAAGCAAATAATCCAATTAAGAAATGGGCAGAGGACATGAATAGACACTTCTCCAAAGAAGAAATTCAGATGGCCAACAGGCACATGAAAAGATGCTCCACATCGATAATCATCAGAGAAATGCAGATTAAAACCACAATGAGATATCACCTCACACCAGTGAGGATGGCCAACATCCAAAACACAAACAACAACAAATGTTGGCGAGGATGTGGAGAAAAGGGAACCCTCCTACACTGCTGGTGGGACTGCAAATTAGTTCAACCATTGTGGAAAGTAGTATGGAGGTTCCTCAAAAAACTCAAAATAGAAATACCATTTGACCCAGGAATTCCACTCCTAGGAATTTACCCTAAGAATGCAGCAGCCCAATTTGAAAAGGACAGATGCACCCCTATGTTTATTGCAGCACTATTTACAATAGCCAAGAAATAGAAGCAACCTAAGTGTCCATCAGTAGATGAATGGATAAAGAAGATGTGGTACATATACACAATGGAATATTATTCAGCCATAAGAAGAAAACAAATCCTACCATTTGCAACAAGATGGATGGAGCTAGAGGGTATTATGCTCAGTGAAATAAGCCAAGCCGAAAAAGACAAGTATCAAATGATTTCACTCATATGTGGAGTATAAGAACAAAGAAAAAATACTGAAGGAACAAAACAGCAGCAGACTCACAGAACCCAAGAACGGACTAATAGTTACCAAAGGGAAAGGGACTGGGGAAAATGGGCGGGAAGGGAGGGATAAGAGGGAAAAAGGGGCATTACGATTAGCAGATGTAATGTTGGGGGGGCACGGGGAGGGCAGTACAACTCAGAGAAGACAAGTAGTGATTCTATAGCATCTCACTACGCTGATGGACAGTGACTGTAATGGGGTTGGTGGGGGGGACCTGATGAAGGGGTAGTTTAATAATCGTAATATTGCACATGTAATTGTAAATTAATGATAATAAAATAAATTATAAAAAAGATTGTATATCAGTGATAACTTAATAAAAAAAGAAAGAAATTACATATATTAAAATAAATGGAATACTAGCCAGCAATGAAAAGGAACAAATCACTGATACATGCAACATGGACAAATCTCAAAATTACTACTGTGCATGAAAGAAGTCCGCATAGAAGAGTACTTGTTGTATGATTGCATGTACATAAAATCTAGGAAGCTCAAGGTAATGTAGAGCAAATAAGAGCATTTCAATGTTACTTAGGGCTGGGAGTGGAGAGGCATGAGCTGCAAAGGGGAATGAGGAATTGCTTCAGGTGATAGAAATGTTCTGTGTCTTGATTGTAATGGTGGTTTCCAAGAGGTATAACACTGAAAAACTCAAAATTGTACATATTAAAGGGATGTAGTTTATTGTACGCATTTGTAGTTCAATAAAGTTGATTTAAAAAAGAAACAAAAAGTTTGAACTAGCTTCATGTTTGGTATGTATTATCTCGTGGAATCTTGACATAAGCCCACTGAGTAATGAACCTTGCTGTTCCCATCTCACAGAAGGAAATCGAGGTTACGTGATTTTCCAAGGCAAAGAGAGGAAATTAGAAGTACTGGGATTTGAACCTGGTCCTGTCCTTTTCCAAAGGCTCAACTGTCTACTTGTTTTTCCATTCGTGTAATAAACATTTACTTTTTAATCTATACAACTGGTTGGCACTCACCCGGAGCCTCCACTCTGGTTCTGCACTCCAGGTGGTGAAGGCATTTATTGTCCTGAACCCCAACTTCCTGTTCCATGATAAGGACCAGCTGACCAAGGAGCTGCAGCAACACGTGAAGTCAGTGACGGCCCCATACAAGTACCCGAGGAAGGTGAGTGATGGATAGTCCCTCTGAGGGGCTCCAGGGGCCCCCTGTCCAAAGTCTCACTGGGTGGCCAGAGTGAAGCTCAAGTAGCCAAGAGAACCAGAATTTTTCTCTGCAGAAGCAGCAATCTGGCTTACTGGCGTGAGAGAGACAACTTAATTGGATAGAACCTCTATTCTGTGTCAGAAACTCACAAGGAATCCATGGCTGGCATGTTAACCTAAAGAAAAATGTCAGATGAGTGCCCAGAGGTATCAAGAAGGTTATTTATAATCTTTCAAATTTGGAAAAGAAATTAAAATCATCAACTTCCAAACTTTTAAAGAACATTATTTGTAGTAAGAAATGCATTCTATATGGTAACCCAGAATATATATTATGTATATATACATACACCCTCTATATATATGTGTGTGTGTATATATAAACACATAACAAATAAAATTCAATAAGATGATATTCACCCTAACATGCCAAACATTGATATTTTGTCTACTTCATTTGTTTTAAAAGCCATGTGCAACCTATGAAAATATCCAATAGAGGAATGATTAAATTATTCATGAAATTTCATATTATGCTATAATTTCAAATGATGCAAATCATTTATTTTTAACATAAAAGTGTTGCAACAATGTCTTATTAAGAAAAAAACAAGCTATGAAGAAATATACATAGAATCTTATTTGTTTAGCAACAAAATTTGAAAGGATTCATAAACCAAAAAGTTATTATTTTTTCTTTTGTAATAGTACTTTGCTAATACTTTACAATTGATAAATATTGCAAAGCTACGTAGCTAACATTTATTGAACATTTACTATGTGTGCCAGGCCCTGGGCTCAATGCTTTACATGCATTATTTCATTTACTTCTCTCCACAACCTGCTATGGCATGACCATCCCATTTTACATAGAACAAATTAAGACCCAGAGTCTCTAAGTAAATTGCCTGAGATTAGAGTTAATAAAAGGCAAAGCTGGAACTCAAACCTGCATGTATATGGGAACAGAGTTCATGCATCTAATGTTAGGCTCTGCTGCCTCATAGAGAATAGAACACAGGACGTGTATCAGATAGGATGGGCTGGATATTATTGTGGGTAACAAACAGTCCCAATGTCTTAACAGCTAGTGATAAGGAAAGTTCCTTGCCATGCCACATATCCTCCATGGTTCTCCTGGGGCCAGGGTAAAGGAGCAGCCACCATGTAGGTAGCTGCCGGGTGCTATATGAAGTGGACAAAGAGGGTGGCCAGGCTCAGTGGTTCCCAGTCCTTCTGTTAGAGGCGACACACTTCACGCATGGTCACAGCGCATCACAGGGCGTCAGGTTGACACTCGCATTCTTGGTGGACCTCATTAAGGCTACCACGTGGTGCTAGGCTGTCAGGGTCTGTGCAGAGGGAAGGAGGAGGGTGGGGCATTGGTAGGAATGTCAGTTCAGGAGGGGTTTCCTTTCCCTCAATCAGGTGGAGTTTGTCCCAGAGCTGCCCAAAACCGTCACTGGCAAGATTAGAAGAAGTGAACTTCGGAGAAAGGAGTTTGCTCAGAAGTAATCTGCCATAAGCTCAGAAACCATGGTGATCTTGGACAAAAAAAAAAAAAAAAATCCCTGGGTTCCTGTTTCCCCTCTATGGTGAGGATGGAAAAGTTGAGGGTTGGTTCATAACAGTATCAGGAGTGCCAACATTCCAGCATTTTTGTTCTTTTAAATCAATGCCAGCTGTTCTCCTTCCTCCAAGTCCCTTGTTCCCTTTCAGATTTATCAGGGGGACCCAGAGTCCTCCCCACAGTCTATAACCGCCTACCATTCAGAGTCCTCCCAAACCCTGGACTTCCATCCTATGAACTGACCCTTCACTCCATCCATCCTTGGGGCCTGAGATAGGACCCCCAGGAGAATACCAGAGACTGAGGGCATCAGGGGCAGAAGGGGTGGGCCTGAGGGTGAGAGAAGCACTACTGTCCCCATCCCCTTGACCCTGGGGGTCACATTTGGAGAGGTCGCATCTGTAACTGCCCATTTCTGGACTGCACATACACTCACGGGGAATACAGAGTCCCCACAAACAGGACACAGAACTCCCCTCACCTAGGGACTTAGGTGTAGGGCTCATGGACAAGTTCACACACAGACTCAAACTGCAGACACAGAATATGACACATTAAAGGGAACACACACACACATACACGCACACACACACTCACAGACAGTCCTGACACTCCAGTGGAGGCCACCAGAAGCTGATGGAGTACACAGATCCCGACAAGACCTGTTCTACCTAAGCTGTCATGGAGGGGGGTGTTTCCTGGTTCCAAGCCCAGTGCTGGGTGCCTTCCCCATGCCAGGATCTTCTGGAGGGCCATGCCTAGATTTTGAGATGTCAGATGTGGGCAGGGCAGGGTGTATCTTGGGATGGCGCACAGGGTAGGGCCAGGTGCACTTGGAGTGGGGGTTTTGCATGGGGCTTGGCAGATCCCAAGGTCAAGAGAGGGAGAGAGGGGAGCCTGCCCCAGACCCCTGGCATGTCAGAGTGGGCCGTACCTGCTCCCTGAGTAACAGCAATACCAACAATGACATCCTCAGGACTGTTGTGTGGCAGTATTATCATCAGCACAGCAATGACTGAACATTAGCCCGAGGAGGAGGAGCTGGGGCATGACCTCGGCCACCTGGTTTAGCCTTATCATCTGACCAGGGTTGGCCCCATGCAAAGCTTCTCTCTGACCCCTCTTCCTTTGAAGTCTCCGGACCCCAGCTCCCCACCTCTTCCAGCAACTCCTCCCAGACCCAAGTCCCCTCTGACCTTTTCTCAGCCTGGGTACGGCCTCCTCCTGACCACTCCGATTTCCCACCTGTGCATGGTGGCTAGAGATACACTGAGCTCAGATGGTGCTGCCCTGTGGGATCATGCCTGCAAAGGGCACTGCTTCAGCACAGGCTGGTACCAGGAGGGCCTTTGGATGTCATTACTGTTGCCTTTAACAGCTGTGCCACTTCTGAGGTGCCACCTCTGGGAGGGGGTGACACTGTGCTCAGGGGCTCAGGACCTGGCATCCACACATCCTCATGGTAAGTATGGACACAGGCACCGACAGTCCCACTGTATGGGAGGGAACCAGCCCAGCACAATACAGCTGGGTCTCAAAGCCAAGGCTGCTGGCCCTCATCCTGGCGTCAGGAAGGGATCCCCTGCCAGGGAGTCTGACACTGGCTCTGGGGATGCTTTCTGGGCTGCATGAGTGATCTCACCTGTTCCAGGCATCTGGACCCTCTTCCCTTCTTCTGTCAGCCCTGCTCCACCTACAATGAGTGAGCCCACCCACCCTTCATGGAAGTCCCTAGTCCCCTGTGGGCCAGGCCTCACTCCCATTCACTTTGGGCTAGCCTGACTCCACCCCTTCTGTATCTGGCCTTTTCTTTTATAACCAGGACCGCCCAACTCAGGGGCTCTTTAGGCAGCGACGGAACCTAAACAGAATCGAGTGCTGTTCTTACCCTGTCTGATTTGGTTTTGCTTGCATTTTATGGTTTCTTTGCAGTCTCTTTAAAGGCACTGATTTTCCATGAAAACAGGGATAGAATGTTTCCTGTTGTCTTTCAGTTACGTAGTAATGGAAAGGTGGCACGGATTGAAGGCAATGATTTGAAGCTGTCAATAGCCTAAATGAGTAGGAGAAACACTGTGTCACACACACAACAGCAGCCTTAGGAAGCTCAGCTTAGGACAGGGCCCAGGAGAGAGATCACAGAGACGGAAACTTGTCCTAATCACCGGGGTCTCTGGACCCTGCCCACCCACTTGGCTGTCCTCACCCATCACTCCTGGTGCTGCCCATCTGCCTGGCTGATGTCCCCAGGTCTCCCAGGAGAAGCACTGATGAATGTTCTCTGTTAAAATGTTCACATTCCTTGGAGATTCCCGGAGATGAATCATGAGAATCAGCGTGGATTCCCTCTTTAGGGTCAAAATGTCAAGAGTGACCTAGTGACATATCCAGCTCTGTTTCAGGTGTTAGGTTGACTAAATTAATTAGGGATGATTTTGAGACCATAAATCTCATCACACAAAGTGGATTCCATTGGGCAGATGGATATGTATTTTATTGCCTATTTTCATGATCCTGTCATTCACTACAATATAGACCTTGGTTATTTTATTCGTAAGGGTATGCCTGAATATCCAAAATTATGTGTTGGAAATTAGCATTTTTATCATTGATTTCCAGCACAATTAAATTATGACCAGAGAACATCGTCTGTGTGGTTTCATTTGTCTGAAATATATTGAGATTTGCTTTATGGCCAAATACAGTTACTTTTTGTAAATGTCTTGTGTGTTCTTGAAAATAATGTGTCTTCTAAGGCTGGTGTAATAATTTCTCTGTGTATATATGCATTTCTGTAAGGTAAGATGCTTCACTGTTCAGATCTCCTGTATCCCTACAGATGTTTTGTTTGCAGACATTGCTGAGGAGAGCGGGTGAAGATCTCCCACTCTGCTTGTGTTTGGATCTTTTTGTGTTTCCATCATTTGCTTTATTTGTTTGGCAGCCAAAACTGACTATGTGGGATCCTCAAGAGAGAGAGAAAGGAGGGAGCTGATCTGGGAACTACCACAAATCACAAGGACCTGGGAGATTCAAGAGGGGACTTCTCCTGGGCTGGCACGTGGTTGGGGAGGGAGAGGAGGGAGCTCTCCTTCGGGGAATGGGGTCACAAGGGGTCCATTGTGAAGGACCAGGGATGAAGGCAGGGGATTGTTCGAGAGGGAGTACAAAGCGTTCTGGTTGCTAAGGCAGCGTCCAACAGGAGAAGGCTCAGAGGAAGACGGACCATCATTTCCTCCAACAGCTCCTGAGCGCCCCCTTCACCTGTTGCTTGTGTCCGGCTCAACCCGTTGATTTACTGACCTACTGGCCTACTAACCTACTGATCTAGCAAATTCACTGACCTCTCTGATCCCTCCTCACTCCCCTCTCAGCCTTAGTCTGTCCTATCCTGCCCACAGAGACCCCTGCCTTTTCCCACCCTACCCCCCTTCCTGCCACACACCTTCCCCACCCCCACCCCCTACTGCAACCCCTCCCCATCCCCCCTCCCATCCCTCCTCCCCCGCTGGGCGCCCAGGGCCCCCTGAGAGGTCCAGGACATGAAGGCGCAGAGACTGCTCTTCTGGCTCCTCCTGCTCGGGTGTCTCAGTCACTCAAACAGGAATGTGAGTAAACACTGGACATTGGTGGTTTCTTCCTTCTTATTGGGCTGTTTCACACTGGTTGAGCAACACCTTTCTCCTGGGGTCACTGAATGTGAACCCAGTATGTCCGGAAGTCTGAGGACCTTGGAGCAGGTTTCTTGACCAGCCTGATGGGCTCTGGCCATGGCTGTCCACATCCACTTCTGGGTCCTGGGGGCACTCCTTGGTCCAGAAAGACTGGAGGGATGGTCCAGAGGGATGGAAGCCTGAAAAGAGTAACTTTGTAGGGTCCGTAAGGATTTATCAATTTACTAAAAGCCACTGAGTTTTATGTCTTAAATGGGGGATTTGTATGCTCGCTTGCTCTCTTTCTATCAATGAAGTTGTTTTCAGTAAAGGTCTCTCATTATTAGGAGTCATGGGGCTTAGACTGGTTCCAGAAGCCCTGTGAAGATCCTCCTTCAACCTATACAAGTTTAGGATCTTTCTCATGTGTAGTTTGCTTTCCTAGAACACTGTCTTGTGAAGTTTGGTGGCCCTGGGAACAGTGGTTTGCTTTTCCCACCTCTACCCTTGCTGATGGCCGCTGACTGTCAGAACCTCAGCTTTATTGACCCACTGAATGTAATCTTGGAGTCAACTACTGACATCAGCGCCCAGACATCTGCCTAATGTACCACAAGTGTCCGTGACTGGAGGTTTTGCCAGTTAGTGGCAAGGTGGTCTGTCTCTTTTGTGCATTTGATCCACAGGTTGACCATTGTGCTGAGAGCTACTGCCCTGTTTAAGACAGTGGCTACTCAGACAGTGTATAGTTCCCATGAGCACACATTTTGCTGACCTCAGCTGTGAGGGCTGAGGATGAAAATGTTGATTTCAGAGACTACTTTCTACACAGGTTTTACTTTCACAATACTGAAGCTTTGTTAACAGCGTAGTATGAATTATATTGGTGTTTATTTCATCCTAAAATACTTATAAATGTACTTTTTGTAATATACATCTGGGTGACTATGCTCCAGAAACTTTCTATTTGTATTACACGTTAATTTTCACGGTTGCTGTTGATCTAGGCCTATTACTATGAAATAAAAATGTAAATTCTTACGGGCTGAATTGGAATCATGCTAACCTCAATTCTCATAGATTTCATCGTAATAACAAGATTACTTTATTATCCAAATCTCTATGTACTTCAGAAATCTACAATTGTGTGCTCTGGTTCAGAATCAAAATGAACATTGAAAGACAATCTTATTGATTCTAGAATCCTGGGCTAAAGAATAATCTGAAATTGATTTTGTTGGGATAATCATCTCAGTATTATACTAACACCTGCCTATCTCTTTCAGTTATGTCCATATGTATAAACATCTCTCTAATATCTCCTTGGTATCTTTAACACACATTTTGGTTATTTTTTTCCCACTCTTCCATATATTTTGGATGAATTTTTGGAAATGTTGAAAGACGTTTACCCACGTACTTCATGAGTTTACAGTGGAAGACATAGGCTTCCCATCCATCGTAAGTTTGCATTGACTCATTTTTTCAATTTTTTAAAATATAATTTATGTTGGTATCATTAATCTACAATTACATGTGCAATATTATGGTTATTAAACTACCCCTTCATCAGGTCCCCCCCACCAACCCCATTACAGTCACTGTCCATCAGCATAGTGACATGCTATAGAATCACTACTTGTCTTCTCTGAGTTGTACAGCCCTCCCCGTGCCCCCCCAACATTACGTCTGCTAATCGTAATGCCCCTTTTTCCCTCTTATCCCTCCCTTCCCACCCATCTTCCCCAGTCCCTTTCCCTTTGGTAACTATTAGTCCGTTCTAGGTTCTGTGAGTCTGCTGCTGTTTTGTTCCTTCAGTTTTTTTTTTCTCTGTTCTTATACTCCACATATGAGTGAAATCATTTGATACTTGTCTTTTTTGGCTTGGCTTATTTCACTGAGCATAATACCCTCTAGCTCCATCCATGTTGTTCCAAATGGTAGGATTTGTTTTCTTCTTATGGCTTAATAATATTCCATTGTGTATATGTACCACATCTTCTTTATCCATTCATCTGCTGATGGACACTTAGGCTGCTTCCATTTCTTGGCTATTGTAAATAGTACTGCGATATGTCTTTTTCAAAATGGGCTGCTGCATTCTTAGGGTAAATTCCTAGGAGTGGAATTCGTGGGTCAAATGCTATTTCTATTTTGACCTTTATGAGGAACCTCCATACTGCTTTCCACAATGGTTGAACTAATCTGCAGTCCCACCAGCAGTGTAGGAGGGTTCCCTTTTCTCCACATCCTCGCCAACATTTGTTGTTGTTTGTGTTTTGGATGTTGGCCATCCTCACTGGTGTGAGGTGATATCTCATTGTGGTTTTAATCTGCATTTCTCTGATGATTAGCGATGTGGAGCATCTTTTCATGTGCCTGTTGGCCATCTGAATTTCTTCTTTAGAGAAGTGTCTATTCATGTCCTCTGCCCATTTCTTAATTGGATTATTTGCTTTTTGTTTGTTAAGGTGCGTGAGTTCTTTATATATTTTGGATGTCAACCCTTTATCAGATATGTCATTTATGAATATATTCTCCCATACTGTAGGATATCTTTTTGTTCTGCTGATGATGTCCTTTGCTGTACAGAAGCTTTTCAGCTTGATATTGTCCCACTTGTTCATTTTTGCTTTTGTTTCCCTTGCCTGGGGAGATATGTTCATGAAGAAGTCGCTCATGTTTATATCCAAGAGATTTTTGCCTATGCTTTTTTCTACGAGTTTTATGGTTTCATGACTTACATTCAGGTCTTTGATCCACCTTGAGTTTACCTTTGTGTATGGGGCTACACAGTAGTCCAGATTCATTCCCTTCATGTAGCTGTCCAGTTTTTCCAACACCAGCTGCTGAAGAGGCTGTCCTCTCCCCATTGTATATCCAAGCCTCCTTTATCAAATATTAGTTGACTGTATATGTTTGGGTTAATGTTTGGATTTTCTATTCTGTTCCACTGGTCTGTGGGTCTGTTTTTGTGCCAGTACCAAATTGTCTTGATTACTGTGGCTTTGTAGTAGAGATTGAAGTCAGGGAGCGTAATTCCTCCTATTTTATTCCTCCTTCTCAGGATTGCTTTGGCTATTCGGGGTCTTTTGCGGTGCCATATGAATTTTAGAATTATTTGTTCCAGTTCATTGAAGAAAGCTGTTGGTATTTTGATAGGGATTCCACTGAATCTGTAGATTGCTTTAGGTAGTATAGCCATTTTGACAATATTTATTCTTCCTAGCCAAGAGCATGGGATGCATTTCCATTTGTTAGTGTCCTCTTTAATTTCTCTTAGGAGTGTCTTGTAGTTTTCAGAGTACAGGTCTTTCACTTCCTTCGTTAGGTTTATTCCTAGGTATTTTATTCTTTTTGATGCAATTGTGAATGGAATTGTTTTTCTGATTTCTCTTTCTGTTAGTTCATCTTTAGTGTATAGGAAAGTAACAGATTTCTGTGTGTTAATTTTGTATCCTGCAACTTTGCTGAATTCAGATATTAGTTCTAGTAGTTTTGGAGTGGAGTCTTTAGGGTTTTTTTATGTACACTATCATGTCATCTGCAAATAGTGAAAATTTGACTTCTTCTTTATCAATCTGGATGCCTTGTATGTCTTTGTTTTGTCTGATTGCCGTGGCTAGGACCTCCAGTACTATGTTGAATAACAGCGGAGAGAGTGGGCATCCCTGTCTTGGTCCCGATCTTCAGCTTCTCGCCATTAAGTGTGATGTTAGCTGTGGGTTTGTCATATATGGCCTTTATGATGTGGAGGTACTGGCCGTCTATACCCATTTCTTGAGAGTTTTAATCATGAATGGATGCTGAATTTTGTCAAATGCTTTTTCAGAATCTATGGAGATGATCATGTGTTTTTTGTCCTTCTTTTTGTTGATGTGGTGGACGATGTTGATGGATTTTCGAATGTTGTACCATCCTTGCATCCCTGGGATGAATCCTACTTGGTCATGGTGTATGATCCTCTTGATGTATTTTTGAATTCGGTTTGCTAATATTTTATTGAGTATTTTTGCATCTATGTTCATCAGGGATATTGGTCTGGAATTTTCTTTTTTGGTGAGGTCTTTGCCCGGTTTTGGTATTAGAGTGATGCTGGCTTCATAGAATGAGTTTGGAAGTATTCCCTCCTCTTCTATTTTTTGGAAAACTTTAAGGAGAATCGGTGTTATTTCTTCTCTATATGTCTGGTAGAATTCAGAGGTGAATCCATCAGGCCCAGGGGTTTTGTTCTTGGGTAGTTTTTTGATTACCGCTTCAATTTCGTTGCTGGTGATTGGTCTGTTTAGTTTTTCTGTTTCTTGCTTGGTTAGTCTTGGGAGGATGTATTTTTCTAAGAAGTCGTCCATTTCTTCTATGTTTTCCAGCTTGTTAGCGTATAGATTCTCTTATAATTCTTTGTATTTCTGTGGGGTCCGTCGTGATTTTTCCCTTCTCATTTCTGATTCTGTTTATGTGTGTAGATTCTCTTTTTCTCTTAATGAGTCTGGCTAGGGGTTTATCTATTTTGTTTTTTTTTCAAAGAACCAGCTCTTGGTTTCATTGATTTTTTTGTATTGTTTTATTCTTCTCAATTTTATTTATTTCTTCTCTAATCTTTATTATGTCCCTCCTTCTGGTGACTTTGGGCCTCATTTGTTCTTTTTCCAGATGATTCTCTGCTGTGGCGGGCGATACGCATCTTGTGGAATGTTCAGCAGCAGCCCTAGCTTCTATCCGTTAGATGTCAATCTACCCCACCCCCATCCCCATTCCCAGTTGTGACACCCAAAAATGTCTCTAGATATTGCCAAATATCCTCAAGGTATAAAATTGTACATACTTAAGAACCACAGCTTTATGGAAACAGCAATTCCCTTCTTTTGAGAAGCGGTACACTATAAGGGTTAAGAGACTAGCCCTGAAGCGAGATTAACTAGGTTTAAATCCCAGTATACCATTTGCTACCTATGTGATTGTGGATAAGTTACAGAACCTATCTTTGTCTGTTTTCTCATTTGTAAATGGGCATAAAAACATAACCTATTTGGTGGCATGAGAGGTGACACGGACAACTCTTCCCAAAACCACAGATAGTACAAAATATAGTTAATTAATACAACTAACCCTAAAACAGCAAGAAGAAAGAAGGCTGAACCAGACTGCATACTGACCTCACAAACAGAGCAGACCTCACTAAACGGGGTAATGTATGAAAGCCTTAATCCGGTGGGACCCAGGCCCTTCCCCCACCTCAGCTCACTGGTGGGAGGAAGAGAAACAGAGCGGGGAGGGGATGGAAGCCTGGGACTGCTGAACAACTAGCCCTGGAGATCTGCTTTGTGAGCGGAAGCCTACATTGTATGGTGCTCTGGACGTTGGGGAGCTCGGACGGGCAGAGGGCCTGGGAGACTGACATTCGGCCATTTGTGGAGGATGGGATCCACACTCAGCCACTCTGTGTCAGAGGAGGGGCGGGCAGTCTGAGAGGCTTCTTAGCAGCGAGAGGGCTGCTGATGGGCAGGGTTTGCACGGAGCTTGCAGCACAGGAGAAGGGAGAGCTGGACAAGGTTGTCTGGGCACACTCTGCCCAGCTGGTTGGGAACTTTGAGGAGCTTCTGATGCTCCATCCCCCTGGCTGCCTACTCAGCTCTGAGGCCCCCCACTGTGACATACAGCCTGCAGAGCCTTCCTACTGGCCTGCAGGCCACTGGTGTCAGGACAGCCAGAGGGAGGCCCCGCCTATAAGAGCTAGGGACACAAAGCACAGAGACTTACACGTGTGTGCTCGGCCCACTGGCTCTGACACTGGAGACAGGCAGGGCAGACAGGAATCAGGAAACAGACCTTTCCTCCCCCCAGGCACCAGCTCGGCTCCCCAACAACCCCCAACCTCACTCTAGGGACTGAGCAGCTCCAGAGACTGGAGTTTCTGAGCACTAGTGGGCACCACACAGAAATATGAAACATCAAAAGAACATGGCTCAGACCAAAATCTCACATACCCCAGAAAAAGGACCAAATGAAACTGAACTCACGAATCTTCCTGAAAGAGAGTTCAAAATAAAAATTATAAACATGCTTACGGAGGTACAGAAAAATATTCAAGAATTCAGGAACGAATTTCAGTCGGAAATTCAATCATTAAGAAATTCCATATCTGAAATGAAACATATAATGGAAGGATTTAAAACCAGATTAGACATAGTAGAAGAGATGGTAAATGGAACAGAAATTAGAGAAGACGAATACAAAGAAGCTGAGGCACAGAGAGAAAAAAGAATCTCTAAGAATAAAGAATATTAAGAGAACTGTGTGACCAATCCAAACAGAACAATATTCGCACTATAGGGGTACCAGAAGAAGAAGAGAGAGAAAAGGGGATAGAAAGTGTCATTGAGGAGGTAATTTCTGAAAACTTCCCCAATCAGGGGAAGGAGATAGTCTCTCAAGACATGCAGGTGCACAGACCTCCTGACACAAGGGACCCAAGGAAGACAACATCAATACATATAATAATTAAAATGGCAAAGATCAAGGATAAAGACAGACTTTTAAAAGCAGCTAGAGAGAGAAAAAAGATCACATACAAAGGAAAACCCATCAGGCTATCATCAAACTTCTCAACAGAAACCTTACAGGCCAGAAGGGAGTGGCATGATATATTTAATGCAATGAAGCAGAAGGGCCTTGAACCAAGAATACTCTACCCGGCAAGGTTATCATTTAAATTTGAAGGAGGGATTAAACAATTTTCACATAAGCAAAAGCTGAAAGAATTTACCTTCCACAAACCACGTCTACAGTGCATTTTGGGGGGACTCCTATAGATGGAAGTATTCCTAAGGCTAAATAGATGTCACCCAAGAGATAGACAAAGAGTACAGAATATGATTCATAACACACAAAGAATGGAGGAGGAAGAAAAAGGAGGAGAAAAAAAAAGAAGCTTTAGGTTTTGTTTGTAATAGCATAGGAAGTGAGTTAAAGTAGACTGTTAGATAGTAAGGGAATTACCCTTGAACCTTTGGAAACCACGAATCTAAAGCCTGCAATGGCAATAAGTACATACCTATCGATAATCACCCTAAATGTAAATGGTCTGAATGCACCAATCAAAAGACATAGAGTCAATGAATGGATAAAAAAACAAGACCCATCTATATGCTGCCTACAAGAGACTCACTTCAAACCCAAAGACACACACAGACTGAAAGTAAAAGGATGGAAAAAGACATTTCATGCAACTAATAATGAGAAAAAAGCAGGAGTTGCAGTAGTTGTATCAGACAAAATAGACTTCAAAACAAGAAAGTCACAAGAGACAAAGAGGGCATTACATAATGATAAAAGGGTCAGACCAACAAGAGGATATAACCATTATAAATATCTATGCACCCAACACAGGAGCACCTACATATGTGAAACAAATACTAACAGTATTAAAGGGGGAAACAGAATGCAATGCATTCATTTTTGGAGACTTCAATATACCACTCACTCCAAAGGACAGATCAACCAGACAGAAAATAAATAAAGAGACAGAGGCACTAAACAACATATTAGAACAGATGGACGTAACGGACATATACAGAACACTCCATCCAAAAGCAGCAGGATACACATTCTTCTCAAGTGCACATGGAACATTTTTCAAGAATAGATCATATACTAGGCCACAAAAAGAACCTCAGTAAATTCAAAAAGACTGAAATTTTACCAACCAGCTTCTCAGATCACAAAGGTATGAAACTAGAAATAAATTACAAAAAGAAAATGAAAAAGCCCACAAACACATGGAGGCTGAATAACATGCTCCTAAATAATCAATGGATCAATGACCAAATAAAAACAGAGATCAAGCAATACATGGAGACAAATGACAGCAATAATTCAACACTGCAAAATCTGTGGGATGCAGCAAAGGCCGTGCTAAGAGGGAAATATACTGCAATACAGGCCTACCTCAGGAAAGAAGAACAATCCCAAATGAACAGTCTAAACTCACAATTAATGAAACTTTCTAGTTCCTTTTCTAAGGAAGAGCAAATGTGCCCCAAAGTCAGTAGAAGGAGGGACATAATAAAGATTAAAGCAGAAATAAATAATCTTGAGAAGAATAAAACAATAGAATCAATAAAAGCAGGAGGCAGTTCTTCGAGAAAATAAACAAAATAGATAAACCCTTAGCCAGACGTACCAAGAAAAAAAGAGAGTCTACACACATAAACAGAATCAGAAATAGGTAAGGATAAATCACTACAGACACCACAGAAATACAAAGAATTATGAGAGAATACTATGAAAAATTATATGCTAACAAACTGGATAACCTAGAAGAAGCAGACAACTTTCTAGAAAAATACAACCTTTCAAGGCTGACCCAGGAAGAAACAGAAAATCTGAATACACCAATTACCAGCAAAGAAATTGAATTGGTAATCAAAAAACGACTTAAGAACAAAACACTTGTACCAGATGGTTTCACTGCTGAATTTTATCAAACATTTAGTGAAGACCTAATACCCATCCTCCATAAAGTTTCCCAAAAAGTAGAAGGGGAAGGAATACTCCAAATTCATTCAATAAGACCAACATCACTCTAAGACCAAAACCATGCAAAGACATCACAAATAAAGAAAATTATAGACCAATATCCTTGAAGAATATAGATGCAAAAATACTCAACAAAATATTAGCAAACCGAATTCAAAAATACATCAAAAAGATCATCCATCATGATCAAGTGGGATTCATCCCAGGGATGCAAGGATGGTACAACATTCGAAAATCCATCAGCATCATCCACTACATCAACAAAAAGAAGGACAAAAACCACATGATCATCTCCATAGATGATGAAAAAGCATTCGACAAAATTCAACATCCATTCCTGATAAAAACTCTCAACAAAATGGGTATAAAGGGCAAGTACCTCAACATAATAAAGGCCATATATGACAAACCCACAGCCAACATTATACTTAACAGGGTGAAGCTGAAAGCTTTTCCTTTAAGATCAGAAACAAGACAAGGATGCCCACTCTCCCCACCTTTATTCAACCTAGCCAAAGCAATCAGACAACACAAAGAAATAAAAGGCATCCAGATTGGCAAGGAAAAACTCAAACTGTCCCTGTTTGCAGATGACATGATAGTGTACATAAAAAAACCCTAAAGAATCCACTCCAAAACTACTAGATCTAATAACGGAATTCAGGAAAGTTGTGGAATACAAAATTAACACACAGAAATTTGTTGCACTTCTATACACTAACAATGAACTAGCAGAAAGAGAAATCAGGAAAACAATTCCATTCACAATCGCATCAAAAAGAATAAAATACCTAGGAATAAACCTAACCAAGGAAATGAAAGACATATACTCTGAAAAGTACAAGACACTCTTAAGAGAAATTAAAGAGGACACTAATAAATGGAAATTCATACCATACTCTTAGCAAGGAAGAATTAACATTGTCAAAATGGCTATCCTACCTAAGGCAATCTACAGTGTCAATCCAATCCCTATTAAAATACCTACACCATTCTTCAACAAACTTGAACAAACAGTTCTAAAATTCATATGGAATCACAAAAGACCCGGAATAGCCAAAGCTATCCTGAGAAGGAAGAATAAAGCAGGGGGAATTATGCTGCCTCACTTCAACCTCTACTACAAAGCCACAGTAATCAAGACAATTTGGTATTGGCACAAGAACAGACCCATAGACCAGTGGAACAGAATAGAGAGCCCAGATATAAACCGAAGCATATATGGTAAATTAATATACGATAAAGGAGCCATGGATATACAATGGGGAAATGACAGCCTCTTCAAGAGATGGTGTTGGCAAAACTGGACAGCTACATGTAAGAGAATGAAACTGGATTACTGTCTAACCCCATACACAAAAGTAAGCTCAAAATGTATCAAAGACCTGAATGTAAGTCGTGAAACCATAAAACTCTTAGAAAATAATATAGGCAAAAATCTCTTGGACATAAACATGTGCAACTTCTTCATGAACATATCTCCCCAGGCAAGGGATACAAAGGCAGTAATGAACAAGTGGGACTATATCAAACTAAAAAGCTTCTGTACAGCAAAGGACACCATCAGTAGAACAAAAAGACATCCTACAGTATGGGAGAATATATTCATAAATTACATATCTGATAAGGGGTTGACATCCAAATTATATAAAGAGCTCATGCACCTCAACAAACAAAATGCAAATAAGCCAGTTAAAAAATGGGCAGAGGGGCTGAACAGACACTTCTCCAAAGAAGAAATTCAGATGGCCAAGAGGCACATGAAAAGATGCTCCACCTCGCTAATCATCAGAGAGATGCAAATTAAAATCACAATGAGATATCAACCTCACACCAGTTAGAATGGCCTCCATCCAAAAGACAAACAACAACAAATGCTGACGAGGATGTGGAGAAGGGGGAACCTTCCTACACTGCTGATGGGAATGTAAATTAGTTCAACCATTGTGGAAAGCTGTATGGAGGTTCCTCAAAAAACTCAAAATAGAAATACCATTTGACCCAGGAATTCCACTCCTAGGAATTTACCCTAAGAATGCAGCAGCCCAATTTGAAAAAGACATATGCACTCCTATGTTTATTGCAGCACTATTTACAATAGCCAAGAAATGGAAGCAACCTAGGTGTCCATCAGTAGATGAATGGATAAAGAAGATGTGGTACATATACACAATGGAATATTATTCAGCCATAAGAAGAAAACAAATCCTACCATTTGCAACAACATGGATGGAGCTAGAGGGTATTATGCTCAGTTAAATAAGCCTCGCGGAGAAAGACAAGTATCAAATGATTTCACTCATCTGTGGAGTATAAGAACAAAGGAAAAACTGAAGGAACAAAACAGCAGCAGACTCACAGAACCCAAGAATGGACTAACAGTTACCAAAGGGAAAAGGACTGGAGAGGATGGGTGGGAAGGGCGGGATAAGGGGAGGAAAGGGGCATTATGATTAGTACATAGTGCAGCGGTGGGGTACACAGGAAAGGCAGTATTTATAGAGAAGACAAGTAATGATTCTATAATATCTTACTGCACTGATGGACAATGACTGTAATGGGGTATGTGGGGGGGACTTGATAAGAGGGTGTCTAGTAACCATAATATTGTTCAAGTGATTGTACATTAACTATACCAAAATAGAAAATAATAACTTCCGGGAAGATGGCGGTGTGAGCAGGATGGCAGAAATCTCCTCCCAACACTATATTTATCTACGAAAACACAACAAATACATCTATTCCTAAAAGAGAGACGAGAATACACAGGAAAGCGCACAGCGTGCAGCTACACCCGAGAGGACTCGGCACCCCAAGAGGCGGGTAAGATACGGAGCCGCGACCCGGTGGGACCCGAGCCCTCCCCCACGCCAGTGCACTGGCGGGAGGAGAGGATTCAGAGCCGGGAGGGAGTGGAAGGACACCCCGCGAAGTATTCAGCCCCGGTGATCTGCGCGGGGAGCGCTGACCCACATCGCGCAGTGCAGCGGAGATTGGAGAGACAGAGGGGCAGAATCTGAGCGGGGAACGCGCCAGGGTGCTTGCAGCCGGCTCCCGGAAAGGAAAAACAAAAAGCGCGCGCTTTCTTCAGCAGTCTTAAAGAGACAGGAGCCCAGCGGAGGAGCCGGATCGCCCCAGCACATTCAGCCCAGCAGGCTGGGAGTCTGGGGGAGTTTCAGACGCCTTAGCTGGCGACTGAGGAAGCGTAGCCATACTTAACACTTCTCACTGAGATCAACAGCCTCCTACTCGTTCCCACCCCTGCCAGAGCGATAAAGGGCCCTGCGGAGCGGCACAGTCACAGCTGTGGAATAGTGGGGCAATAGCACCACCTACAGCATTCCCACAGAATCTACATTCGGTGGGCATTTTTTTTTGTTTTTTTTGTTTTGTTTTTGTTTTTTCTTTTCTTTCTTTTTTTCTTTCTTTCTTTCTTTCTTCTTTTTTTCTCTTTTTTTCTTCTCTTTTTAAAGTCTTAAAGAGCCCAGCTGACATACGTGGCAACTATCAGTGACCAATTCTATAGCCATGAAAAGACAGAAGAATATGGTTCAGACCAAAATCAACCAGACAACCCCAGAGAGGGAGTCTGAAGGGATGGAAATGCACAGCCTCCCTGAAAAAGAATTTAGAATAAAAGTCATAACCATGCTGATGGACCTACAGAGAAATGTGCAAGAGCTGAGGGAGGAAGTGAGGGAACTGAGGAAAGACAATACAGAAATCAGACAAGCGATCGACGGGCTTAACAGCAGAATGGATGAGATGCGAGAGACTGTTAATGGAATAGAAAACAGAGAACAGGAGTACAGAGCAGCTGAGGCAGAGAGAGATAAAAGGATTTCTAGGAATGAAAGAATATTAAGAGAACTGTGTGACCAATCCAAACGGAACAATATTCGCATTATAGGAGTACCAGAGGAAGAAGAGAGAGAAAAAGGGATAGAAAGTGTCTTTGAAGAAATAATTGCTGAAAACTTTCCCTCGCTGGGGAAGGAAGTAGTCTCGCAGTCCACCGAAGCTCATAGATCTCCCAACACAAGGGACCCAAGGAAGACAACACCAAGACACATAATAATTAAGATGGCAAAGATCAAAGATAAAGACAGGGTATTAAAGGCAGCTAGAGAGAGAAAAAAGATCACCTACAAAGGAAAACCCATCAGACTATCATCAGACTTCTCAACAGAAACCTTACAGGCCAGAAGAGAATGGCATGATATATTTAACGTTATGAAACAGAAGGGCCTCGAACCAAGAATATTGTATCCAGCACGATTATCACTTAAATATGATGGAGGGATTAAACAATTTCCAGACAAACGAAAGTTGAGAGAGTTTGCCTCTCATAAACCACCACTACAGGATATCTTAAATGGACTGCTCTAGATGGAAGCACACCTAAGGCTAAAAAGATGTCACCAGAGAAAATAAAATCATAGCAAAGAAAGCAGACCATCCAAATACTAACTAAAGGCAAAGAATAAAACACCTATTATATAAAGAATGGAGGAGGAGGAATAAGAAGGGAGAGAAATAAAGAAACATCAGACTGTGTTTACAATAACTTAACAAGAAAGTTAAGTTAGATTGTTAGATAGTAAAGAAGCAACCCTTGAACCCTTGGTAACCACGAATCTAAAGCCAGCAATGGCAATAAGTACATACCTATCAATAATCACCCTAAATGTAAATGGACTGAATGCACCAATCAAAAGACACAGAGTAACAGAATGGATAAAAAAGCAAGACCCATCTATATGCTGCCTACAAGAAACTCACCTCAAATCCAAAGATATACACAGACTAAAAGTGAAGGGATGGAAAAAGATATTTCATGCAAACAACAAAGAGAAAAAAGCAGGTGTTGCAGTACTTGTATCAGACAAAACAGACTTCAAAACGAAGAAAGTAGCAAAAGATAAAGAAGGACATTACATAATGATAAAGGGGTCAGTCCAACAAGAAGATATAACCATTATAAACATATATGCACCCAACACAGTAGCACCAGCATATGTGAGACAAATACTAACAGAATTAAAGGAGGAAATAGACAGCAAAGCATTTATCTTAGGAGACTTCAACACACCACTCACTCCAGAGGACAGATCAACCAGACAGAAAATAAGTAAAGACACAGAGGCACTGAACAACACACTACAACAGATGGACCTAACAGACATCTACAGAACTCTACACCCAAAAGCAACAGGATACACATTCTTCTCAAGTGCACATGGAACACTTTCCAGAATAGACCACATACTAGGCCACAAAAAGAACCTCAGTAATTTCAAAAATATTGAAATCCTACCAACCAACTTCTCAGATCACCAAGGTATAAAACTATAAATAAATTTTAGAAAGAAATCAAAAAAGCTCACAAATACATGGAGACTTAACAACACTCTTCTAATTAATCAATGGGTTAACGAACAAATCAAAACAGAAATCAAAGAATATATGGAGACTAATGACAACAACAACACAAAGCCACAACTTCTGTGGGACGCAGCAAAGGCAGTTCTAAGAGGAAAGTATATTGCAATCCAGGCCTATCTTAAAGAAGGAAGAACATTCCCAAATGAATAGTCTAAAGACACAATTACTGAAATTGGAAAAAGAAGAACAAATGAGGCCTAAAGTCACCAGAAGGAGGGACATAATAAAGATTAGAGAAGAAATAAATAAAATTGAGAAGAATAAAACAATAGAAAAAATCAATAAAACCAAGAGCTGGTTCTTTGAAAAAATAAACAAAATAGATAAACCCCTAGCCAGACTCATTAAGAGAAAAAGAGAATCTACACACATAAACACAATCAGAAATGAGAAAGGAAAAATCATGACGGACCCCACAGAAATACAAAGAATCATAAGAGAATATTATGAGAATCTATATGCTAACAAGCTGGAAAACATAGAAGAAATGGACAACTTCTTATAAAAATACAACCTTCCAAGACTGACCAAGCAAGAAACAGAAAAACTAAACAGACCAATCACCAGCGACGAAATCGAATTGGTAATCAAAAAACTACCCAAGAACAAAACCCCCGGGCCTGATGGATTCACCTCTGAATTCTACCAGACATATAGAGAAGAAATAACACCGATTCTCCTTAAAGTTTTCCAAAAAATAGAAGAGGAGGGAATACTTCCAAACTCATTCTATGAAGCCAGCATCACTCTAATACCAAAACCGGGCAAAGACCTCACCAAAAAAGAAAATTACAGACCAATATCCCTGATGAACGTCGATGCAAAAATACTCAACAAAATATTAGCAAACCGAATTCAAAAATACATCAAGAGGATCATACACCATGATCAAGTGGGATTCATCCCAGGGATGCAAGGATGGTACAACATTCGAAAATCCATCAGCATCATCCACTACATCAACAAAAAGAAGAACAAAAACCACATGATCATCTCCATAGATGCTGAAAAAGCATTTGACAAAATTCAGCATCGATTCCTGATTAAAACTCTCAACAAAAGGGGTATAGATGGCAAATACCTCAGCATCATAAAGGCTATATATGACAAACCCACAGCTAACATCATACTTAATGGCGAGACACTGAAAGCTTTTCGTCTAAGATCGGGAACAAGACAGGGATGCCCACTCTCTCCACTGTTATTCAACATAGTACTGGAGTTCCTAGCCACAGCAATCAGACAAAACAAAGAAATACAAGGCATCCAGATTGGTAAAGAAGAAGTCAAATTGTCACTATTTGCAGATGACATGATACTGTACATAAAAAACCCTAAAGATTCCATTCCAAAACTACTAGAATATTTGAATTCAGCAAAGTTGCAGGATACAAAATTAACACACAGAAATCTGTTGCTTTCCTATACACTAACGATGAACTAACAGAAAGAGAAATCAGAAAAACGATTCCATTCACAATTGCATCAAAAAGAATAAAATACCTAGGAATAAACCTAACGAAGGAAGTGAAAGACCTGTACTCTGAAAACTACAAGACACTCCTAAGAGAAATTAAAGAGGACACTAACAAATGGAAATGCATCCCATGCTCTTGGCTAGGAAGAATAAATATTGTCAAAATGGCTATACTACCTAAAGCAATCTACAGATTCAATGCAATCCCTATCAAACTACCAACAGCTTTCCAATGAACTGAAACAAATAATTCTAAAATTCATATGAACCACAAAAGTCCCCAATAGCCAAATCAATCCTGAGAAGGAGGAATAAAACAGGGGGAATTACACTCCCTGACTTCAAGCTCTACTACAAAGCCACAATAATCAAGACAATTTGGTATTGGCACAAAAACAGACCTACAGACCAGTGGAACAGAATAGAAAATCCAAACATTAACCCAAACATATACAGTCAATTAATATTTGATAAAAGTGCCTTGGATATACAATGGGAGATGACAGCCTCTTCAGCAGCTGGTGTTGGAAAAACTGGACAGCTACATGTAAGAGAATGAAACTGGACTACTGTCTAGCCCCATACACAAAGGTAAACTCAAGGTGGATCAAAGACCTGAATGTCAGCCATGAAATCATAAAACTCTTAGAAAAAAACATAGGCAAAAATCTCTTGGACATAAACATGAGCGACTTCTTCATGAACATATCTCCCTGGGCAAGGGAAACAAAAGCAAAAATGAACCAGTGGGACTATATCAAGCTGAAAAGCTTCTGTACAGCAAAGGATACCATCAGTAGAACAAAAAGACATCCTACGGTATGGGAGAATATATTCATAAAAAACGTATCTGATAAAGGGTTGACATCCAAAATATATAAAGAACTCATTCACCTTAACAAACAGACAGCAAATAATCCAATTAAGAAATGGACAGAGGACATGAATAGACACTTCTCCAAAGAAGAAATTCAGATGGCAAACAGGCACATGGAAAGATGCTCCACATCGCTAATCATCAGAGAAATGCAGATTAAAACCACAATGAGATATCACCTCACACCAGTGAGGATGGCCAACATCCAAAACACAAACAACAACAAATGTTGGCGAGGATGTGGAGAAAAGGGAAGCCTCCTACACTGCTGGTGGGACTGCAAATTAGTTCAACCATTGTGGAAAGCAGTATGGAGGTTCCTCAAAACTCAAAATAGAAATACCATTTGACCCAGGAATTCCACTCCTAGGAATTTACCCTAAGAATGCAGCAGCCCAGTTTGAAAAAGACAGATGCACCCCCATGTTTATTGCAGCACTATTTACAACAGCCAAGAAATGGAAGCAACCTAAGTGTCCATCAGTAGATGAATGGATAAAGAAGAGGTGGTACATATACACAATGGAATATTATTCAGCCATAAGAAGAAAACAAATCCTACCATTTTCAACAACATGGATGGAGCTAGAGGGTATTATGCTCAGTGAAATAAGCCAAGCCGAAAAGACAAGTATCAAATGATTTCACTCATATGTGGAGTATAAGAACAAAGAAAAAATACTGAAGGAACAAAACAGCAGCAGACTCACAGAACCCAAGAACGGACTAATAGTTACCAAAGGGAAAGGGACTGGGGAAAATGGGCGGGAAGGAGGGATAAGAGGGAAAAAGGGGCATTACGATTAGCAGATGTAATGTTGGGGGGGCACGGGGAGGGCAGTACAACTCAGAGAAGACAAGTAGTGATTCTATAGCATCTCACTACGCTGATGGATAGTGACTGTAATGGGGTTGGTGGGGGGGACCTGATGAAGGGGTAGTTTAATAACCGTAATATTGCACATGTAATTGTAGATTAATGATAATAAAATAAATTATATTAAAAAAATAGAAAATAATAAAAATAATTAAAAAATTAAAATACCTAGAGAAATAAACAAACAAACAAAAAAACAATACCTATTTAACTAGTTGTTTCAGTGGTTAAGTTTGAGTGCCTGGTATGGTGTTTACATAGCAAGTGCTCAATATTAACAAGTATTCAATCATAAATAAGTTGGTCACAGAGACAGTAGTACACCATAGAGGATATAGTCATTGATTCTGTGTTGACAGATAGTAAGTGCATTAGTGGGGGGGTGAGGATTACATAATATGGGTAACTGTTGAACCACTATGTTGTATACCTGAAACCAATATAAAATTGTATATCAATGAAACTTTAATAAAAAAAGAACACCACAGTGTTCAGAGTAGCGAATACCTTTCAGTGTCCATTTTTAAGACATGAAATAATTATGGCATATCTACATAAGGGAGTACTATGAAGCAGTCCTAAATGTAAATATTTATTAAATTTTAAAAATATTCTGTAGTGTTACCTGAACAAAGCATAGTACCAACAAGAATGTGTAGTATCAATTCAACTGAAATTATACATGTTAACGCTGGAAGAAGTATATTAATGAGTATTACTATTGGGGGACTATAGTTCTGCTCACTCATATGGCACATGCAAATTACAGAAGAGGCACTCCATGCCACAATCTACAGAACTGCATGTGGCGGCTCTTGAAGAACTGATATTCTCTCACTCCAGACATAAGATATAGATGGAAGTGATACCTTTTTTGTGTGGTCAAAATGACTGGCCTGCATGACTTCTGCAAGACCAATCAGAATCCTTCTTGGCAGGTTCTAATTTGAGGGAGGTAAAGTTCTCTCTGAGGGTAAAATGTGAAGATGTGAGTCTGTAAGCCGGCACCAGAAACACCCTAATAGAGGAGAAAATACTATATGCAGTAGAAGAAAAGCTGACATGCAGAGGGC
>JAVSCE010018406.1:0-49222 GCA_032199065.1 Smutsia gigantea
GGTATTTTTCTATGGTGCTCATGAAAATGGTAAAAAAAATAAAGGTAACAATTTAAAAATAGTAAGATGGAATTAATAAATACAAATTAAAGAAAATGAGACATAATATATGCAAAAAAATAGAAGAAAACACAAAGTATAAATATAAACATAAACTCTCTAGGATTACTTAAAACAGTAAGTTTCCATTAAAATACAAAGTTTGAGAGAAAAGGCTCTTTTTTCTTTTTCAACCCATCTCTATGATGGTTATACATGAATACCCAAACAAAAGGATACCGAGAGTTTGAGATTCAAACAATGGAAACATGGCATGGAAATATTTTTTCTAAGTTGGTATCGCCAAAGCAATAATAAACAGAATAGAATTTAAAGTCATTTATTGAAATAAGGGAGTCTATTCTTTATTATAAAAGTTTAACTTTGTTAGGAAAATGTGATTCACCTGTGTATTAACCTAACATACACATTTATAGCTAAAATTAGTAAAGAAAAAAAATCATAATTGCAAAAAGAAATACATAAACTCCAAATAACTGTACACATTTCAAACACACACCTTTCAGTAGAAAAAAGCAAATTCTAAAATAAGCTGTTTTATTAACAAAATTAATCAAGTGTTATATATCAAACATGAATAGCATGACTCGTGTTCATAAAGAAAATTTACAAGATATTTTCTAGACCATATTGAAAATGCCAATGGTTTTCAAAGAAATAAAGTAATACAGTGTACATTTTCTGAGCAAATAGTAATTAAGCTAGCAATCAAAAGTAAAAGGGAAAGCTAGAAAAAGTCTAAATAATATGGGTCAAAGGCATAATATTACAGTATATATTGGGTGAAAATAAATAAAACATGAAATAAACTGTAGTGTAGCAAGAATATACAAAGAGGGAAATTTGTAGCATCGATTGGTCTGTTTAACAAGAAATTTAAAGTGAATAATTAAGAAAGGGACTACCACTAAAATAAACATTTTAAGAAAATAGTGTACAACAGGCGAGAAATTAAAGTAACAGACAATATATTTTAAAAATTCAAAAGCTGTACCTTTAAGAAGAATAAAAGTAACAAGCCTCTAGTCAGAGCAATGAAGAAAAATAAAACACCCTAATAACCATTATCAGGAATAGAAAAGTAAACACAACCACAGCATGTATAGATGTTACTAATAATGTATTTTAGTTGTCCCATGACAGAGTAGCATATATTGGAATGAGTTTCCTAGAAAAACAAAAATAAAATGAAACAAACTTCTATAAATTCTAAGGTAGACATTAAGCAATAGTAAGTTCTGTCCATTCTGGCAGTCTTGGAGTTATGTTGGACCAACACCCTTCATGTAACCGACTATAAAACCTGGGAAAATAAAATAATGGGCGGCAGGTGTTGGAGTGTAAGCAAGCAGGCAGAGCATGAGGTACGACAGTCTCTGTGTCATGACGTGTAATATTTACAGTCTTTCCACCTGTACTGTGCCATTTAACTTGAGATCTATTACTAAATATATTTGATGTTACCATTTTTCATTTTTTCAGTTTCCTTCCTCATATCTTGACTGATAAGTTCTAAGAGACTCTTGAGGAAAGTCTAATGAATAGGGAATTCCAAACATTCTTGCATATTTAAAACTGTATTTTTTAGCTTTGGTGATGTTTGGCTGGAAGTCTGGATTCAAATGCAGTTTGGGATGATAGGTGCTTATTAGGGTTCAATAGCTGTGAAAGGATATTGGGAAGTAGAATTGAGAAGAGGAATAGGAATGGAGATGGGACCCAACATGTCCTCAGTGATGCTCGAGCATCACTATTGCTGATCAGAGTTGTACTAATGCTACACCTTTCAACATGCCTTGCCAGTCACTAGGTGTAGGTGGAACACCAAGGGCATGACCTTGAACTGTGACTTTGCATCAGCTGAAGTGGCAATGGGAGCCATCTGCTGAGACAGTCTTCACTGGGGCAGAAAAGGGTTCCTTGAAGGGCTACTGGGTGCCAAGTCTGTCTAAAACAGGTGGATGAGCAGCCTTTGGTTCATTCTTTCCTTCCTCATATCCTACAGTGTTCCTCCACCATTTATTCTTTATCTCACCAACATTTGATGTTATCAGTATTTTTCTAGATCTGGCTGCCCTAGTCTATGTACTAATATCTAAGTGTGTTTTTAATTTGTATTTTCGTGATGACCAATGAAGTTGAGAACTATTTCTTGAAATGTTTAACATTAGTTCATTTTCCTTATAAGGAATTTATTCAAGAATTTCTGTTTATGTTTGTATTGGTTTATTTTAATTTTTTGATTTGTAAGAGTACTTTATATATTTTGCACATGAGTAATTACCAGATATGTTTTGCCATATTTTATTCAACTTTTAGTCTTTCTTATTCTTTTTCTTAACAGTGTTGTTTAAAGATCGAAATTTTTCATTTAGGTCATCACAATGTATCATTTGGTCTAAGTCATATTTAGGACATGCCTGACACCTTTTTGTCTATATGTATATATATTTTTTAATAATATATTGGAATCATTAATCTACAATTACATGTACAATATTACGGTGATTACACTACCCCCTTCATCAGGTCCCCATCCACCAACCCCATTACAGTCACTGTCCATCAGCGTAGTGAGATGCCATAGAATCGCTACTTGTCTTCTCTGAGCTGTACAGCCCTACCCATGTCCCCCCAACATTACATCTGCTAATCCTAAAGCCCCTTTTTCCCCCTTATCCCTCCCTTCCCACCCATCCTCCCCAGTCCCTTTCCCTTTGGTAACTATTAGTCTGTTCTTGGGTTCTGTGAGTCTGCTATTTTGTTCCTTCAGTTTTTTCTTGGTTTTTATACTCCACAAATGAGTTAGATCATTTTATAATTGTCTTTTTTGGCTTGGCTTATTTCACTGAGCATTCTTTGCCTATATTTAGATTACAAAGTTATTTCCCTATATTTTGGTCTTAAAGTTTATCATTTTATCTTTCACATTTAGGTCAATGTTCTTTTATCAATTTATTTTTTTTTCATTGTATATAGTAGAAAACAGTTTAATTTCCTCCAACTCTTGAAAAATTCTAATTGAATTATGTTTGTGTAATATTTGAACATTAGGTTATGTATTTGGTTTCATCATGCATGTGAACTTTGTATTCAATTCCTATACTCTATTTCTCTAAGCTCAAATTAATTTTACACTGATTTGAAGTCTCAAATAGCTTTGGAGTAAATCTTGAATTCAGTTAAAGCATTACTTTCTTCTAATCACTTTGGTTATGTTAGGTCTTTTGGATTTCCACATTAACTTTAGGATCAGTGTGTGTCTGCCTGTCTGCCCCTGCCCTGCCTTCATGCCATCTGAGATGTGCAGGAAGCAGTTCACTGTGCTCACAGACCTCAACTCACTTATTTCCCTCTGGCCAGTAACAAAGTCTTACACTACCTATTGTCCTATTTCTTAACATAGTCTTTTTGTACTTTTACCATTTTCTAGTTCTTTATAATGGACTCTCAAAATCTGTCACCACTTACTCCATTGTAGCAATAATCAGATGTCACATGGAAACATTCTTGAATTTACTTCAATTATTTGAAGATAATATTTTCTTATCTTTTTATTTATGTAAGAATGGCAGTAACAGTCCTTTCTTTCCTGGTATTTTGTTTTCTCACCTGTTTCCCCCTAAGTAGTCTAAATAGGTGTTCATCAACTTTAATGATCTTTTCAAAGAACCAAAATTTCATTTGTTGACTTTTCTTTTTTACACGTTCCTACTACCTTGTTTTCTGTTCCGAACAATGCTGTTTCTTTCCTTCTACTTAATTTGGGTTCATTTTCTTCATTTTCCAGGTTCTGAAGGTGGAAAGTTAGGCAATACCTTATTTTTTTTAATATCTGAGAAAAACATGTAATGCTTTAAGTTCCCCTGAAATCATGAAAAAGATTGATATATTGTGTTCCTATTACTATTCACTCCCAAATATTTTTCAGTGTCTCTTCATGCTGTATCCATTATTTAAAAATGCTAACAATTCCCTAATAGCTGAGAATTTTGTTGGCATCTTTTATTGTTATTGAGCATTTACATTTATTGGGACTTGTGTTAGAGCCCGGGATAAGGCATAACTTGGTAAATGCACCATGTGTGTTTGAAATTTTGGATTTTATAGTAATTAATATAGTATTTTATATTGTTCTAGATGAATTTGCTTGATCATACTGTTAAAATTGATATATTGTTATATTGTATATGTTATCTCTGTTATTGAGAATAAATTGTTCAAATTCACAGCAATTTTTGGCACTTTTCTTTTTCTCTTTTGACTGTTTATCTCATGTTTTGTTAACATATTTGGAAAATTTATTGTTCTATGCATACATATTAAAGATATTTTATATTCTTAGAAATTACATTTTATATTGATGAATTATCTGTTTTCATCATCTACTCTGGTTACATACTTTTTCTGGAAGTCTAATTTCGATTAAACTAACATATCTCATTACCTGTATTATGATTAATATTTGCATGTTTAAAAATTACTTAATGTTAACTAATCGTGTTCTTTATAGATTCATTGTGCTTCTAGTGAACAGCATAAAGCTTAGTCTCCCCAGATATAAACCTACACATATGTGGTCAATTAATTCATTACAAAGGAGCCAAAAATGCACCAGGGGGAAAGGACAGGGTCTTTAAGAAATGGAGTTGGGAAAACTGGACATCCATATGCAAAATAAGGAAATGGACACTATTTTATACCATGCACAATTCAACTCAAAATGGACTTAAGATTTGATTATTATACCTGGAATCATAAAACCACTTGGAGGACACATAGGAACTAAGCCCCTTGATGTTGGTTTTGGCCATGATTATTTTTATTTAATATAAAATATAAGTGCAACAAGCATTATATATCAAAAGCCAAAGGAACAAAAGCAAGAGTAAACAAGTGGGATTACATCAAACTTACGCACAGCAAAGAAGACCATGAACAAAATGAAAAGGCAACCTACAGAATGGGAGAAAATATTTGTAAATCATATACCTAATGAGATAATATCCAGAATATATGAATAAACATACAACTCAATAGTAATAAACAAACAATCTGGTTGAATAAATGGGCAACGAATCTGAACACTTACTTCCAAAAGGACATACAGATGACCCGCAGGCACCTGGAGAGATGTTCAGCATCACGTATCATCAAGGAAATGCAAATCAAAATCACAATTAGATATCACCTCAGACTTGTTAGAATGGCCACTGTCCAAAAGACAGGAAATAACAAGTGAATGAGGACTTGGAGGATGGCGAGGCTGTGGAGAAGAAGGAACTCTTGTGCACTATTGCTGGGAATGTAAATCGGTACTCCCACTATGGAAAAGAGTGTGCAGGTTCCTCAAAAACTTAAAAACAGAACTACCACATGATCCAATGTTACCAGTTTTGGGTATATACCCAAATGAAATGGAATCGCTATCTCAAAGAGATATCTACGCTTCCATGTTCATTACAACGTGATTCGCAATAGCCAACATAAGGAAAACACCATAAGAGTTCAAAAATAAATGGATGGATAAAGAAAATGTGATATACATATGTATACATAAGATTTGCCTTCCCCAATTTTGTAATATAAAAAGTAAAGCAATAAAATCCCTTTCAAAATAAATACAATTTGAAACAAATTATTTTGTAAACTTTGACAATGAATAAACTCAACTATTTATCTCAAACTATATATATAGAAAAAAATCCTTTATCTTTGAATATGAAATGTCTTATGTATGCAATGAGCATGCATTTAATCACTATAAATACTATACACTTGCAAAGTTACCTCTATTTTTAGAAATGATTCAAATTTATTTCAACATCAAGGACTAAATATCTGTCAGATCAAGGCACTGAGATTCCTTGGAATCCTGTGGGATGTGTCATGGGAGCACCATCATTATCACCAGCCCATCCTTTTAGAAAAGTGCATCATGCTACTTAAAACCAGCCCTCCATGTTCTATTCTTATTTTAAAATTTTAGTATAAGGTATTTTTGAGACACTTGAATTCAGAGGAAATATTTTTAAAATGTCAATGAAATGTCATTTCTTCATGTTTGGAATACTCAAATTTGGCTAGAATTATTCTCTGCAAGCTTTCTGAAGCATATTTTTATCTGAATTCTAGAAACAATCAGAATAGGTTTAGCAACAAATGTGAGAAAATGGTAAATTTCAGGATGGATGAATTAAAAAATTCCTTTTATAGTCACCTTTTTCATCATAGTGAAATTGTGCTAAATTTTTTAAATGAATATTATTGTAGAATGTCATTTTGGTCTAGATTTTGTTAAGTTGCACGTTTAAAGTCTGAAATAAGTTTCATATGCATGGTATATGCATATATGCTTACAAAATTAAAACATATGTCTATTGTATCAAATATTTGAAAATCTGCTATAACAACACTTTATAAAACACAAACTTTTATGCATATTTTTGTTTAAAATAATTGAAAATCAGTTGTGTTAGTTTCTACTCTATTTTACTGTTGGGGTTTATATGCACATAATGTGATCTGCAGGGTGTTTAAGTAAATTTATCTCTTGTATGATCACTAGACCAAGAAAAAACTTGTTTCTTATTTTGGAAAGAATTAAAAAATCATATATGGTTAGGAAAGTCTAATTTTTTAACAGTCTGGAACAATTAGAATAAAAATATGTGATAACGACCTGCTCTAATGAGTATAAATGGTAACACAATCAGAATGTACGGTCGTGCTCATTTCCACGTTCTCTGCTCATTCTAGGTGGTGAAGCTCCTTGTGAGTCTGCGCAGTGACAGGAGAGCCGGGTGTCTGTTACGCGCTTGATGCTGCTCTTCTCCAAAACTCTTGAGGTAAATAAGGCAAAAAATATATTTTTAACATAGAACTCCAAATTACACTGCAAATTAGCATGTTTTCACCAATTCTGTTTATCTTATGTTCTCCAATATGGAAAAAACAAAGTAGACTTTAGCAAGATTTTTAAAATTATAATCTTTCACAGTGAGGTGCAAAATGGAATAACATGTAAATTCTACACGTTTCATGTACTCACTAACAAAAGGGTCTCTCTCGTTTTCTTCTTGTAGGGTTTTAAATAACATCTAAACCATTGAACAGTACTTTATTTCTGAAATTAATCTTACAGAAACACTCTTACGATATATACCAAGAAAAAAACTGCAGGTATTTTCTGTGAAGCCATGTTGTTATAAGTGAAAAGCAGGTTCAATTACAGGTTTGGTCATATAATAGAATACCACATAATAACCTAGAGTTAATAATATCAAATATCATTATGTGGCCTGAAAAATAAAGATTCTTGTGAACTCTATTAAATGTATATTGAGATTTACTTGCATAAATATATTTTTCTGACTGAAAATCAGATTATTATAATTAACCATTGATAGTCATAAATAATAAAATGAAAGTTACCTTTAAGTTCAGATTCCATTATACACAATCACTGTCCTCAAATTGGTATTTCCTTTATTATGTCTTACTTCTGTGTTCCTATATGTGTATGGATGTCTTAAAAATTGAGTTATACTATTATTTAATTCAAACACTTTTTACCTGCAATATTTTAGTTAAAACATATTGAAATGCTGTTTTCAAGTAAATAATGTAGATTTATTTTAATTGCAGTGTACAGTCTTTTAATTTCAGTGTGTTCCCTGTATCAGAGCCAAAGAAATTACGGTCCAACATCTGTTTTCCTTTGAAACATTTAGAAAATTTGAAGTCAAATATTAAAAAAAGAAATAATAATATGTACTATATATAATTCTTATTTATATTTAATTAAAAAAAAATTTTGTGAACATCCTTTGAAAAAGTTCTTGGTCCCATTTCTATTCAAAATTGCTGATTCATAGATTTTACCAAGGTAAAATTCTATTTTCATATTTTCTTAGTTTATTTATAAAATTTTCTTTTAGATATTACTAACCATTGTTTTAAGTTATATAATGCATATTCTCACAGTTAGTCTTTTATCTATTATATTATTTAGTGCATGTGCTTTTTTTATTTGAAATTTTGCAGTTTACTTCTCAACAGTTGTTTTGTTTCTATACTTAGGAAGTCCTTTGACCTCTAGGGTTGTAAAATAGAATAATTATAATTCCTGTAAACCTGTAGTGCTATTTTTATATTTAACCTTTAATAAATTTGATTTTATTTTTCTGAAGTGGTTGGCCAATTGCCCAATAGCATCTCTCAGCAGCTGCTGGTAAACACCCCATCAGGTATATTGTTACAAGTTTTACAGTGTTAAAAATCACACTAGGATGACATTTCAAAATTTCATCTTCAAAAAATTCTTCCACTGTCTAAGGGAAAGACTTGTGGGTTTGTATCACAGTTTCTTGAGAGGGGAAGTAAAATGTAGTTTAAACTCCCGAGCATCCTCATTTCCTCCTCCCGTGTGTGGGTGGGCAGGGCGCGGGAGGAGGGGTGCGGGTTCGCCTCCTCAAGACGCCTGAATACGGAGGAACCATAGGAAGCACATGGAAAGCATGAAAAAGACTGATGTCTTCCTAGAATTAAATTACATTGAAAATAATTATTGAAAACTATTTTCTTTCTGTAATATTATTAATTATAATGTAAAGAATGGGTTAAAATGATAGTTCGGGGATGGATTAGTCTCCTTTGCTCCTCATTACTGAAGAAGATAAATTTCTTCAAAACCTCTGATTCTTTAATAGAGACTAAAGAATTTTCAGTCTGTGGCACAGTGTTCTTAGGAAAGGAGAAGAGGAATTTGGTTCCTTAATTTTAAAAATAATTGAATTTTATAGATGATATTAATACCCATCCTATAAAAATATGGTCAAGAAACCAGACACCTTGCAATTACAAAGATCAAATTCATGATTTTATTTTTTTAAAGTGGCTTTAACCAAAGGCCCCCAAATATGAACTTATAGAACAAGAAATTTTCAAAATGTATTAAGCACGAAATTAGAAACGATAAGGAAAATATTCAATACAGCCGTCAAGGTCAGAAAACCAACTTTTTCTCTGGTTGGCAAAGCCCTCCCAGCTCCCTCCTTCCCTCCTCCAGGCCCCTCTTTTGCGGAAATGCCCCATATCAACATAATATAAATTGCTCCACTTGCTCATGCTCAGGGCTCAGACCTTGGGAGATTCCTCCCCTCTGAGCCCACCAGTGTGAGAATAAAACCTCAGCACTCCAAGACCTCCGAGTGCCACTTGGTTCTTCCGTCAGTGATTCAGTCCAGGTTTTCCAGTATTTTCCATAACAGAAAGAAGAAATATACAAAACTGAAGCAAGAGTTGAAATTCCAAGTCTACTTATAATAATTGATATCAGTAAGGATATTACTAAGAAAATAGAAGACTTAAATAACTTAATCAATTTGGAAATTTTACATATGATCCACCCAGTAACATTTCATATACATTATTTTCAAAAGCAAATGAAAATGTTCCCAAATAGAATATACTTTGGTCCTGAAGAGAATTTTCCATAAATTTAAACAAATTTTAAACATACCAGGTATATTCTTTGGCCATAATGGAATTAACTCTACACCAGAAACAGAAAAATACCTTTAAGATTGCCAAATATTCATAAAGTGAAGAACATATTTGTACCTTTTATATGGGTGAAAGAAGAAGTCCAAAGGGAAATTAGAAAAAAAAAATACCTGAACCAAAATTTAAAAATCAAAACACATTTGGGTTGTGATAAAGCAATACTTTGGTGAAAATTCATACATTACCTATGTATTCTTACTTTAGAAAAGCTATTTAAAATCAATAATGTGAGAAATTACCTGATGGAACTAGGAAGGGATAGCAGTTGAAACACAGAGTAAAGAAAAGAAAATGGAAAAAAGAAGATAAGTGCAGAAACAATAAAATATAAAACAAAAGCAACAGAGAAACTACATGAAATAAATGACTAGTCTTTAGAAATAAACTGATAAAGCTAACGTGATGGATAAAGGAAAAAGAGCATGGCAGATATAAGAAGGCCGTCACTACAGATCCAACAGACATTAAAAGGATAAGAAGGGAATTTAAGAGAAACAATTCCAATACATTTAAGAACTTTGATAAAATGAAAGTATGCCTTAAAAGACAAATCCACCAAAATTACTCAATATAAAATAGATACTTGAATATCTCTTCAACTTAAATAAATTAAATCTGTAATTTAAAACTTTTCATTAAGCAAAATTTAAGACCCTAATGATTTCACTTTTGGATTCTACCAAAATGTAAGAAATTGATTCATAAAATTAGAGAATATCAAGATATTCTCCACAATCTCTTCCAGAAAAGTGAAGAGGAAACATTTCTTAAAGATTCTATGAGACCAACATTACTGTAATGTTAAATCAAACAAAAACATTAATAGAAAACTACAGATTAATATTCATCATAAATATAGATTCAATTAAAAACTCAATCAAAACATACACTGGTCACGGGGATGGTAGTGCAACATGGAGAATATAGTCAATGATTCTGTAACATCTTCCTGTGTTGACAGGTAATAACTGTACTAGAGGGGGTGAGGATTTAATAATACAGGTTACTGTTAAACCACTGTGTTATATATTTGAAACCAATATAATATTGCATACCAACTATACTTCTTTTAACAAATTACTTTTAATCAAATGTAATAATAAAGTGTGACAATACAGAAAAAGGAAATGGATCATTATCAAGAAAGGCGTATCCCTGCAATTTTAAGGTTAACATAGCACTCAGTATAATAAAATATCTTTATTAATAACCTAATAGGAAATTTTCTGGATATGTCCTTCACTGTTATCTTCTAATTATTTATTACCTATTTCTAGTTGACTATACCATCTTATATTTTAGTTTTAGTACAATAATTTTCTGTTCAATGTTTAATATGATGTTTCCATAATTTAAATATTTTCTATGTTTTACATTTGCCATTACATTTTTTGCTACTTTAATGGTGATTTGTTTTCATTTTCATGTCCAATTTGCTTTGTTTGTATAAATGAATGTCAACAGATTTAGAATATTTGAGTTTGTTGAATTGTTTTATTATCTAACAAATTGAATTTCTTGTACGTTTCAAGTTATCATATTATTATTTTAAATCTGCATTTGAATTTTCATAATTCTTGGGGGGAATGTATCAGCTCATTCCATTGACTAGTATGTCCAGCATGCTAGTAAAAGTTACAATTTTTACTGTATTTAATGTGAATGTCTTTAAATATGACGCTGGTTAAGGATAAATAAACAAGAGAGCTTAGTAGATATCTTTTTATTTCTATTATATCTTTTTAAATATAATTTATTTTATTATCATTAATTTACAATTACATGTGCAATATTACGATTATTAAACTACCCCTTCATCAGGTCCCCCCCACCAACCCCATTACAGTCACTGTCCATCAGCGTAGGGAGATGCTAAAGAATCACTACTTGTCTTCTCTGAGTTGTACTGCCCTCCCCGTGCACCCCCAACATTACATCTGCTAATTGTAATGGCCCTTTTTCCCTCTTATCCCTCCCTTCCCGCCCATTTTCCCCAGTCCCTTTCCCTTTGGTAACTATTAGTCCGTTCTTGGGTTCTGTGAGTCGGCTGCTGTTTTGTTCCTACAGTTTTTTTCTTTGTTCTTATACTCCACATAAGAGTGAAGTCATTTAATACTTGTCTTTTTCGGCTTGGCTTATTTCACTGAGCATAATACCCTCTAGCTCCATCCATGTTGTTGCAAATGGTAGGATTTGTTTTCTTCTTATGGCTGAATAATATTCCATTGTGTATATGTACCACTTCTTCTTTATCCATTCATCTACTGATGGACACTTAGGTTGCTTCCATTTCTTGGCTATTGTAAATAGTGCTGCAATAAACATAGGGGTGCACCTGTCCTTTTCAAATTGGGCTGCTGAATTCTTAGGGTAAATTCCTAGGAGTGGAATTCCTGGGTCAAATGGTATTTCTATTTTGAGTTTTTTGAGGAACCTCCATACTGCTTTCCACAATGGTTGAACTAATTTGCAGTCCCACCAGCAGTGTAGGAGGGTTCCCTTTTCTCCACATCCTCGCCAACATTTGTTGTTGTTTGTGTTTTGGATGTTGGCCATCCTCACTGGTGTGAGGTGATATCTCATTGTGGTTTTAATCTGCATTTCTCTGATGGTTAGCGATGTGGAGCATCTTTTCATGTGCCTGTTGGCCATCTGAATTTGTTCTTTGGAGAAGTGTCTATTCATGTCCTCTGCCCATTTCTTAATTGGATTCTTTGCTTTCTGTTTGTTAAGGTGCATGAGTTCTTTATATATTTTGGATGTCAACCCTTTATCAGGTACGTTTTTTATGAATACATTCTCCCATACTGTAGGATGTCTTTTTGTTCTACTGATGGTGTCCTTTGCTGTACAGAAGCGTTTCAGCTTGATATAGTCCCACTTGTTCATTTTTGCTTTTGTTTCCCTTGCCCGGGAGATATGTTCATGAAGAAGTCGCTCATGTTTATGTCCAAGAGATTTTTGCCTATGTTTTTTTCTAAGAATTTTATAGTTTCATGACTTACATTCAGGTCTTTGATCCACCTTGAGTTTACCTTTGTGTATGGGGTTAGACAGTAGTCCAGTTTCATTCTCTTACATGTAGCTGTCCAGTTTTTCCAACACCAGCTGCTGGAGAGGCTGTCATCTCCCCATTGTATATCCAAGGCTCCTTTATCAAATATTAATTGACTGTATATGTTTGGGTTAATGTTTGGATTTTCTATTCTGTTCCATTGGTCTGTGGGTCTGTTTTTGTGCCAATACCAAATTGTCTTGATTACTGTGGCTTTGTAATAGAGCTTGAAGTCAGGGAGGGTAATTCCCCCTGTTTTATTCCTCCTTCTCAGGACTGCTTTGGCTATTCGTGGTCTTTTGTGGTTCCATATGAATTTTAGAATTATTTGCTCCAGTTCATTGAAGAAAGCGGATGGTAGTTTGATAGGGATTGCATTGGATCTGTAGCTATCAGCGTCTCGCCGTTAAGTATGATGTTAGCTGTGGGTTTGTCATATATAGCCTTTATGATGTTGAGGTACTTGCCTCTACACCCATTTTGTTGAGAGTTTTAATCAGGAATGGATGCTGAATTTTGTCAAATGCTTTTCCAGCATCTATGGAGATGATCATGTGGTTTTTGTTCTTCTTTTTGTTGATGTGGTTGATGATGTTGATGGATTTTCGAATGTTGTACCATCCTGGCGTCCAGGATGAATCCCACTTGATCATGGTGTATGATCCTCTTGATGTATTTTTGAATTCGGTTTGCTAATATTTTGTTGAGTATTTTTGCATCTACATTCATCAGGGATATTGGTCTGTAATTTTCTTTTTTGGTTAGGTCTTTGCCCGGTTTTGGTATTAGAGTGATGCTGGCTTCACAGAATGAGTTTGGAAGTATTACCTCCTCTTCTATTTTTTGGGAAACTTTAAGGAGAATGGGTGTTATTTCTTCTCTATATGTCTGGTAGAATTCAGATGTGAATCCATCAGGCCCAGGGGTTTTGTTCTTGGGTAGTTTTTTGATTACCAATTTGATTTCGTCACTGGTGATTGGTCTGTATAGTTTTTCTGTTTCTTGCTTGGTCAGTCTTGGAAGGTTGTATTTTTCTAAGAAGTTGTCCATTTCTTCTATGTTTTCCAGCTTGTTAGCATATAGATTCTCATAATATTCTCTTATGATTCTTTGTATTTCTGTGGGTTCCGTCATGATTTTTCCGTTCTCATTTCTGATTGTGTTTATGTGTGTAGATTCTTTTTCTCTTAATGAGTCTGGCTAGGGGTTTATCTATTTAGTTTATTTTTTCAAAGAACCAGCTCTTGGTTTTATTGATTTTTCCTATTGTTTTATTCTTCTCAATTTTATTTATTTCTTCTCTAATCTTTATTATGTACATTCTTCTGGTGACTTTGGGCCTCATTTGCTCTTCTTTTTCCAATTTCAGTAATTGTGTCTTTAGACTATTCATTTGGGAATGTTCTTCCTTCTTTAAATAGGCCTGGATTGCAATATACTTTCTTCTTAGAACTGCCTTTGATGCGTCCCACAGAAGTTGTGGCTTCATGTTGTTGTTGTCATTAGTCTCCATATATTCTTTGATTTCTGTTTTGATTTGTTCTTTAACACACTGATTAATTAGGAGAGTGTTGTTAAGTCTCCATGTATTTGTGAGCCTTTTTGATTTCTTTCTAAAATTTCTTCTAATTTTATACCTTGTTTGTCTGAGAAGTTGTTTGGTAGGATTTCAATATTTTTGAAATTACTGAGTTTCTTTTTGTGGCCTAGTATGTTTTCTATTCTGGAAAATGTTCCATGTGCACTTGAGAAGAATGTGTATCCCGTTGCTTTTGGGTGTAGAATTCTGTAGACGTCTTTTAGGTCCATCTGTTCTAGTGTGTTGTTCAGTGCCTCTGTGTCTTTACTTATTTTCTGTCTGGTTGATCTGTCCTCCGGAGTGAGTGGTGTGTTGAAGTCTCCTAAGATGAATGCATTGCTGTCTATTTCCTCCTTTAATTCTGTTAGTATTTGTCTCACATATGCTGGTGCTCCTGTGTTGGGTGCATATATATTTTTAATGGTTATATCTTCTTGTTGGACTGACCTCTTTATCATTATGTGATGACCTTCTTTATCTTTTGCTTCTTTCTTCGTTTTGAAGTCTATTTTGTCTGAAAGAAGTACTGCAACACATTCTTTTTTCTCTTTGTTTTTTGCATGAAATATCGTTTCCCATCCCTTCACTTTTAGTCTGTGTATATCTTTGGATTTGAAGAGAGTTTCTTGTAGGCAGCATATAGATGGGTCTTGCGTTTTTATCCATTCTGTTACTCTGTGTCTTTTGATTGGTGCATTCAGTCCATTTACATTTAGGGTGTTTATTGATAGGTATATACTTATTGCCATTGTTGGCTTTAGATTCGTGGTTACCAAGGGTTCAAGGGTTGCTTCTTTACTATCTGACCATCTAACTTAACTTTCTTGTTAAGTTATTGTAAACACAGTCGATGTTTCTTTCTGTCTCTCCCTTCTTATTCCTCCTCCTCCATTCTTTCCATAATAGGTGTTTTATTCTTTGCCTTTAGTTGGTATTTGGATGATCTGCTTTCTTTGCTATGATTTTTTTTTCTCTGGTGACATCTTTTTAACCTTAGGTGTGCTTCCCTCTAGAGCAGTCCATTTAAGATATCCTGTAGTGGTGATTTATGAGCGGCAAAGTCTCTTAACTTTCGTTTATCTGGAAATTGTTTAATCCCTCCATCATATTTAAATGATAGTCGTGCTGGAAACAATATTCTTGGTTCGAGGCCCTTCTGTTTCATAACGTTAAATATATCATGCCATTCTCTTCTGGCCTGTAAAGTTTCTGTTGAGAAGTGTGATGATAGTCTGATGGGTTTCCCTTTGTAGGTGATCTTTTTTCTCTCTCTAGCTGCCTTTAATACCCTGTCTTTATCTTTGATCTTTGCCATCTTAATTATTATGTGTCTTGGTGTTGTCTTCCTTGTGTCCCTTGTGTTGGGATGTCTATGAGCTTCGCTGGACTGCGAGACTACTTCCTTCCCCAGCGAGGGATAATTTTCAGCAATTTTTTCTTCAAAGACACTTTCTATCCCTTTTTCTCTCTCTTCTTCCTCTGGTACTCCTATAATGGGAATATTGTTCCGCTTGGATTTGTCACACAGTTCTCTTAATATTCTTTCATTCCTAGAAATCCTTTTATCTCTCTCTGCCTCAGCTGCTCTGTACTCCTGTTCTCTGTTTTCTATTCCATTAACAGTCTCTCGCATCTCATCCATTCTGCTGTTAAGCCCGTCGATTGCTTGTCTGATTTCTGTATTGTCTTTCCTCAGTTCCCTCACTTCGTCCCTCAGCTCTTGCACATTTCTCTGTAGGTCCATCAGCATGGTTATGACTTTTATTCTGAATTCTTTTTCAGGGAGTTTGTGAATTTCCATCCCTTCAGACTCCCTCTTTGGGGTTGCCTTGTTGATTTTGGTCTGAACCATATTCCTCTGTCTTTTCATGGCTGTATAATTTGGTCACTGATAGTTGCCACGTATGTCAGCTAGGCTCTTTAAGACTTTAAAAAGAGAAGAGAAAAAAAAAGAGAGAAAAAAAGATAAACTAAGAAGAAAAATAAAGAAAGAAAAAGAGAAAAAAAAGAAAGAATAGAAAAAACAAAAACAAAACAAAAAACAAAACAAAGCAAAAAAAAACAAAAAAATTCCCACCGGACATAGATTCTGCGCGAATGCTCTAGGTGGCGCTATTGCCCCACTTTTCCACAGCTGTGACTGTGCTGCTCCGCATGGCCCTTTATCGCTCTGGCAGGGGTGGGAACGAGTAAACGGCTGTTGATCTCAGTGAGAAGTGTTAAGTATGGCTACGCTTCCTCAGTCGCCAGCTAAGGCGCCTGAAACTCCCCAGGACTCCCAGCCTGCTGGGCTGAGTGTGCTGGGGCGATCCGGCTCCTCCACTGGGATCCTGTCTCTTTAAGACCGCTGAAGAAAGCACGCACTTTTTTTTTTCCTTCCCGGGAGCCAGCTGCAAGCACCCTGGCACGTTCCCCGCTCAGATCCTGCCCCACTGTCTCCCCAATCTCCGCTGCACTGCGCAATGTGAGGCAGCGCTCCAAGCGCAGATCACCGTGGCTGGCTACTTCGCGGGTGGTACTTCCACACATTCCCGGCTCTGTACCCTCTCCTCCCGCAGGTGCGATGGGGTGGGGGAGGGCTCTGATCCCACCGGGTCACGGCTCCGTATCTTACCCGCCTCTTGGGGTGCCAAGTCCCCTTGGTAGTAGCTGCACGCTGTGCGCTTTCCTGTGTATTCTCGTCTCTCTTTTAGGAATAGATGTATTTTCTGTGTTTTCGTAGGTAAATATAGTGTTGGGAGGAGATTTCTGCCGCCCTGCTCACACCGTCATCTTCCCGGAAGTCTCTATAATATCTTTATATGTTTTTTCTTTAAACAGAATTGACTTTTACCACCTACCTTTCAGCATTTATGGAGAAAAACTGCCTGTATTGGTTACAGAAAGTATATTTATATATTGTGGAATATCCATTTTTCCACATATTCTTGGAACAAACTTGCTTGATTATGCCATATCTTTTCAAAATCCTGTTAGTTCAGTTTGCTAATCTTAGGACTTTCACATCCATATACTTAAGTTACATTTATCTGTAGTATTGTTTTTCTGTGTTAAATATATTTCCCACGTTAAATATATCAATATTGTATTTGAATCATAGAAATAATATGGAAATTTTACATTTGTACACTGTAGAACACTGAATAACATTATCAAATGCATTTTTATGAAGATTTGGAAACATTTGTCTAGAAAATTTTCTGGGCTTGGATTTTCCTTGGGAGAGATAAGCACTTTGCTTTCCACTACAAATTTTTAAAAATTTCTCTGGATCAGTTAGAAGACATATTTTACCATAACATAATTTGATACACATTTTCAAATGCATTTGAATGTAGGTGAGAAAAAATTTACTGTTTTCTTTTATTTCTCTTTAAATCCTTACTTTCCCTTTTATGATTCCTTTCTTATTCTCCATTCATATCTTGAAATTCATTAATTATCTCACTTTTATTTTTATCAATATGTACATTCAACCTTTTCATTTCACCTGGAGAAGTTAACTGCTTTCCATAGGGCCTGCTATGTCTTTTATTATAATTATGTGTTTTATACATATTCCATAATAGGTATGTTTATGTGCTTTTATATTTTAATATTATTAAGATCAAATTCAGTACTTGGTTTCTATCAATAAATAGAAAAATAATCAATAATTAAATGGACCAGGAGAGCTAAATTACAATTTCCTACTCAAAATGTTGCACTAAACTCACTTACCTGTGATTTTACAGTTTGATAAATACTTTGATCATATATATTTTTAAATCAGTGTAACTTTTGTAATTACAAATTGCTCTTCTCTATTCTATTTATTTCCAGACATCAGCCTGAAAGCCAGCATTGTTTGTTTCACAGTACAACAAATATCCCCTTTTTACATTTGAGTTTAGAACTTTTCATTGAACGAACATAAATTATGCCATGTTTAATTCTTTTTTATTATCATTAATCTACAATTACATGTGCAATATTATGGTTATTAAACTACCCCATCATCAGGTCCCCCCCACCAACCCCATTACAGCCACTGTCCATCAGCATAGTGAGATGCTATAGAATCACTACTTGTCTTCTCTGAGTTGTACTGCCCTCCCCGTGCCCCACTAACATTATATCTGCTAATCGTAATGGCCCTTTTTCCCTCTTATCCCTCCCTTCCCGCCCATTTTCCCTAGTCCCTTTGCCTTTGGTAACTATTAGTCCATTCTTGGGTTCTGTGAGTCTGCTGCTGTTTTGTTCCTCCAGTATTTTTTCTTTTTCTTATACTCCACATATGAGTGAAATCATTTGATACTTGTCTTTTTCAGCTTGGCTTATTTCACTGAGCATAATACCCTCTAGCTCCATCCATGTTGTTGCAAATGGTAGGACTTGTTTTCTTCTTATGGTAGAATAATATTCCATTGTGTATATGTAATACATCTTCTTTACCCATTCATCTACTGATGGACAATTAGGTTGCTTCCATTTCTTGGCTATTGTAAATAGTGCTGCAATAAACATGGGGGTGCATCTGTCTTTTTCAAATTGGGATGCTGCATTCTTAGGGTAAATTCCTAGGAGTGGAATTCCTGGGTCAAATGGTATTTCCATTTTGAGTTTTTTGAGGAACCTCCATATTGCTTTCCACAATGGTTGAACTGATTTGCAGTCCTACCAGCAGTGTAGGAGGGTTACCTTTTATCCACATCCTCGCAAAGATTTGTTGTTGTTTGTGTTTCGGATGTTGGCCATCCTCACTGGTGTGAGGTGATATCTCATTGTGGTTTTAATCTGCATTTCTCTGATGATTAGCGATGTGGAGCACCTTTTCATGTGTCTGTTGGCCATCTGAATTTCTTCTTTGGAGAAGTGTCTATTCATGTCCTCTGCCCATTTCTTAATTGGATTATTTGCTTTCTGTTTGTTAAGGTGCATGAGTTCTTTATATATTTTGGATGTCAACCCTTTATCAGATACGTAATTTATGAATATATTCTCCCTTACTGTTGGATGTCTTTTTGTTCTACAGATGGTGTCCTTTGCTGTACAGAAGCTTTTCAGCTTGATATAGTCCCACTTGTTCATTTTTGCTCTGTTTTCCCTTGCCCGGGGAGATATGTTCATGAAGAAGTTGCTCATGTTTATGTCCAAGATATTTTTGCCTATTTTTTTTCTAAGAGTTTTATGGTTTCATGACTTAGATTCAGGTCTTTGATCCACCTTGAGTTTACCTTTCTGTATGGGGATAGACAGTAGTCCAGTTTCATTCTCTTACATGTAGCTGTACAGTTGTTCCAACACAAGCTGCAGAAGAGGCTGTCATCTCACTATTGTATATCCAAGGATCCTTTATCAAATATTAATTGAGTGTATATGTTTGGGTTAACGTTTCGATTTTCTTTTCTGTTGCACTGGTCTGTGGGTTAGTTTTTGTGCCAATACAAAATTGTCTTAATTACTGTGGCTTTGTAGTAGAGCTTGAAGTCAGCGAGTGTAATTCCTCCTGTTTTATTCCTCCTTCTCAGGATTGATTTGGCTATTCGTGGTCTTTTGTGGTTCCATGTGAATTTTAGAATTATTTGTTCCAGTTCATTGAAGAAAGCTGTTGGTAGTTTCATAGGGATTGCATTGAATCTGTAGATTGCTTTAGGTAGTAAAGCCATTTTGACAATATCGATTCTTCCTAGCCAAGAACATGGGATGCATTTCCATTTGTTAGTGTCCTCTTTAATTTCTCTTAGAGTGTCTTGTAGTTTTCAGAGTACAGGTCTTTCACTTACTTCGTTAGGTTTATTACTAGGTATTTTATTCTTTTTGATGCAATTGTGAATGGAATTGTTTTTCTGATTTTTATTTCTGTTAGTTCATCATTAGTGTATAGGAAAGCAACATGTTTATGTGTGTTAATTTTGTATCCAGCAACTTTGCTGAATTCAGATATTAGTTCTAGTAGTTTTGGAATGGAATTTTTAGGGTTTTTTATGTACAGTATCATGTCATCTGCAAATAGTGACAATTTGACTTCTTCTTTACCAATCTGGGTGCCTTGTATGTCTTTGTTTTGTCTGATTGCTGTGGCTAGGACCTCCAGTAATATGTTGAATAATAGGGAGAGAGTGGTCATCCCTGTCTTGTTCCCTATCTTAGATGAAAAGCTTTCAGCGTCTCGCCGTTAAGTATGATTTTAGCTGTGGGTCTGTCATATATAGCCTTTATGATGTTGAGGTACTTGCCATCTATACCCATTTTGTTGAGAGTTTTAATCAGGAATGGATGCTGAATTTTGTTAAATGCTTTTTCAGCATCTATGGAGACGATCATGTGGTTTTTGTTCTACTTTTTGTTCATGTGGTGGATGATGTTCATGGATTTTCGAATGTTGTACCATCCTTGCATCCCTGGGATGAATCCCACTTGATCATGGTGTATGATCCTCTTGATGTATTTTTGAACTCAGTTTGCTAATATTTTGTTGAGTATTTTTGCATCTATGTTCGTTAAGGATATTGGTCTGTAATTTTCTTTTTTGGTGAGGTCTTGGCCCGATTTTGGTATTAGAGTGATGCTGGCTTCAGAGAATAAGTTTGGAAGTATTCCCTCCTTTTCTTTTTTTTGGAAAACTTTAAGGAGAATGGGTGTTATTTCTTCTCTATATGTCTGGTAGAATTCAGAAGTGAATCCTTCAGGCCCAGATGTTTGTTCTTGGGTAGTTTTTTGATTATCAATTCAATTTTGTCGCTGGTGATTGGTCTGTTTAGTTTTTCTGTTTCTTGCTTGGTCCATCTTGGAAGGTTGTATTTTTCTAAGAAGTTGTCCATTTCTTCAAGGTTTTCCAGCCTGTTAGAATATAGATTCTCATAATATTCTCTTATGATTCTTTGTATTTCTGTGGGGTCCGTCGTGATTTTTCCTTTCTCATTTCTGATTGTGTTTATGTGTGTAGGTTCTCTTTTTCTCTTAATGAGTCTGGCTTTGGGTTTATCTATTTTGTTTATTTTTTCAAAGAACCAGCTCTTGGTTTTACTGATTTTTTCTATTGTTTTATTCTTCTCAATTTTATTTATTTCTTCTCTAATCTTTATTATGTCCCTCCTTCTGGTGACTTTGGGCCTCATTTGTTCTTCTTTTTCAAATTTCAGTAATTATGTCTTTAGACTATTCATTTGGGAATGTTCTTCCTTCTTTAAATAAGCCTGGATTGCAATATACTTTCCTTCTTAGAACTGCCTTTGTTGCGTCCCACAGAAGTTGCGGCTTTGTGTTGTTGTTGTCATTAGTCTCCATATATTCTTTGATTTCTGTTTTGATTTGGCGGTTAACACATTGATTAATTAAGAGTGTGTTGTTAAGGCTCCATGTATTTGTGAGCATTTTTGATTTCTTTCTAAAATTTACTTCTAGTTTTATACCTTGGTGATCTGAGAATTCGGTTGGTAGGACTTCAATATTTTTGAAATTACTTAGGTTCTTTTTGTGGCCTAGTATGTGGTCTATTCTGGAAAATGTTCCATGTGCACTTGAGAAGAATGTGTATCCCGTTGGTTTTGGGTGTAGAGTTCTGTAGATGTCTTTTAGGTCCATCTGTTCTAGTGTGTTGCTCAGTGCCTCTGTGTCTTTACTTATTTTCTGTCTGGTTGATCTGTCCTCTGGAGTGAGTGGTGTGTTGAAGTCTCCAAAGATGAATGTCTTGCTGTCTATTTCCTCCTTTAATTCTTTTAGTATTTGTCTCACATATGCTGGCGCTCCTGTGTTGGGTGCATTATATTTATAGTGGTTATATCTTCTTGTTGGACTGACCCCTTTATCATTATGTAATGTCCTTCTTTATCTTTTGCTTCTTTCTTCATTCTGATGTCTATTTTGTCTGATACAAGTACTGCAACACCTTCTTTTTTCTCTTTGTTGTTTGCATGAAATATCTTTTTCCATCCCCTCACTTTTAGTCTGTGTATATCTTTGGATTTGAGGTGAGTTTCTTGTAGGCAGCATATAGATGTGTCTTGCTTTTTTATCCATTCTGTTACTCTGTGTCTTTAGATTGGTGCCTTCAGTCCATTTACATTTAGGGTGATTATTGATAGGTATGTACTTATTGCCATTGCTGGATTAGATTCGTGGTTACCAAGCCTTCAAGGGTTGCTTCTTTACTATCTAACAATCTAACTTAACTTTCTTGTTAAGTTATTGTAGACACAGTCTGATGTTTCTTTATTTCTCTCCCTTCTTATTCCTCCTCCTCCATTCTTTCTACAATAGGTGTTTTATTCTTTGCCTTTAGTTAGTATTTGGATGGTCTGCTTTGTTGCTATGATTTTATTTTCTCTGGTGACATCTTTTTAGCCTTAGGTGTGCCTCCATGTAGAGCAGTCCTTTTAAGATATCCTGTAGTGGTTGTTTATGAGAGGCAAACTCTCTCAACTTTCGTTTGTCTGGAAATTGTCTAATCCCTCCATCATATTTAAATGATAATAGTTCTAGATAACAATATTCTTTGTTCGAGGCCCTTCTATTTCATAACATTAAATATATCCTGCCATTCTCATCTGGCCTGTAAGGTTTCTGTTGAGAAGTCTGATGATAGTCTGATGGGTTTTCCTTTGTAGGTGATCTTTTTTCTCTCTATAGCTGCCTTTAATACCCTGTCTTTATCTTTGATCTTTGCCATCTTAATTATTATGTGTCTTGGTGTTGTCTTCCTTGGGTCCCTTGTGTTGGGATGTCTATGAGCTTCGCTGGACTGCGAGACTACTTCCTACCCCAGCGAGGGATAATTTTCAGCAATTTTTTCTTCAAAGACACTTTCTCTCCCTTTTTCTCTCTCTCCTTCCTCTGGTACTCCTATAATGCGAATATTGTTCCGTTTGGATTGGTCACGCAGTTCTCTTAATATTCTTTCATTCCTAGAAATCCTTTTATCTCTTACTGCCTCAGCTGCTCTGTACTCCTGTTCTCTGTTTTCTATTCCATTAACAGTCTCTTGCATCTCATCCATTCTGCTGTTAAGCCTGTCGATTGCTTGTCTGATTTCTGCCTTGTCTTTCCTCAGTTCCCTCGCTTCGTCCCTCAGCTCTTGCACATTTCTCTGTAGGTCCATCAGCATGGTTATGACTTTTATTCTGAATTCTTTTTCAGGAAGACTGTGCATTTCCATCCCTTCAGACTCCCTCTCTGGGGTTGTCTGGTTGATTTTGCTCTGACCATATTCCTCTTTCCTTTCATGGCTATAGAATTGGTGACGGATATTTGCCATGTATGTCAGCTGGGCTCTTTAGGACTTTAAAAAGAGAAGAAAAAAAAAGCGAGAAAGAAAAGAAAAAAAAAGAAAGAAAGAAAAAAAATAGAGAAAAGAAAAAACAAAAACAAAACAAAAAACAATTCAAAACAAAACAAAAAAATGCCCACTGGATGTAAATTCTGTGGGAATGCTGTAGGTGGCGCAGTTGCCCCACCTTTTCACAGCTGTGACTGCACCCCTCCGCATGGCCCTTTATCGTTCTGGCATGGGTGGAATGAATAGGAGCCTGTTGATCTTAGTGAGAAGTGTAAGTATGGCTATGCTTCCTCAGTCACCAGCTAAAGTGTCTGAAACTCCCCAGGTCTCCCAGCCTGCTGGGCTGAGTGTGCTGGGGTGATCTGGCTCCTGTGCTGGGCTCCTGTCTCTTTAAGACCGCTGAAGAAAGCGCACTTTTTTTTTCTCTTCCCGGGAGCCAGCTGCAAGCACCCTGGCGTGTTCCCCCCTCAGATCCTCCCCCTCTGTCTCTCCAATCTCTGCTGCACTGCGCAATGTGTGTTAGCTCTCCCCACGCAGATCCCCGGGGCTGGCTACTTCGCAGGGTTCACTTCCACTCCCTCCCGGCTCTGACTCCTCTCCTCCCGCCGGTGCACTGGTGTGGGGGAGGGCTCGAGTCCTGTCAGGTCATGGCTCCGTATCTTACCCGTCTCTTTGGGTGCCAAGTGCTCCCTGGTGTAGCTGCATGTTGTTCGCTTTCCTGTGTATTCTTGTCTCTCTTTTAGGAATAGATGTATTTGCTGTGTTTTCGTAGATAAATACAGTGTTGGGAGGAGATTTCTGCCACCCTGCTTACACCGCCATCTTCCCGGAAGTCTGTTTGATTTTTTATGATCATTTTTATAACTAGAACTTCTGTTTTCACAACTTTATTGTTTTAAAACATTTAATATAAAGCTTTTTATTTTTTGCTATACTGTGCACAAAAGTCTTATATAGTGTTTTAATTTTCACTTTTTACATAATTAGGTTTTTTTCAACAAAATATGTGACATTCTTTAATTACTTTAAAGCATGGTGCATTTAGATGATTAACAATATGTTCCTACTGTAAACTGTAGAACCTTCATGATTTTAGGAAAAGAATGTTTAAATGTTTTCTGACGGTTTGGTATAAATCTTCAAATAGTCACACAGGGACTAAATATATTAAAATTAACTTTAAAAAGGTATGCTATCTCTATATACAATATTGTCCAAAATATGTTTAAGGCTGGTAGGCTGTCAAAATTGGAAAGTACAAAAGAAAAATATAATTGTATATACAAAAAAAAATGAAGGAATAGATTCATATGCCTGCCTCTCAGGTAACAAAAAAGAAGTGAGCTTTTTAAAATAGCACTACTCATTTTCTGTTTTATTTAATTTAAAGCAAATATTGAGGTATAGTTGAACAATATTGTATTGGTGTTATGTGTCCAGCACAGGGGTTCAACAATTACACATATTAACTCCGCACCTGAGAATGTCTGTCCTCATGGAAAGATGCACCACTGGCTATATTCTTCATGCAGCATTACCAGCCCCAGCACTAATGATTTTCTCTCTGTTCTTTCAGGATGTATGAAATATACTAAAAACCATTTTATTAGAATTATTAGTTAGTAAAGTTTTGTATTATGTAGGAAGAGATCCAAAAAAGAAAATAAATCACTTAAGAGAGTAGAATTTTTACAGTAGTATTCTATTTCTGTGATACAAATGACCACTGACTTAGCAGCTAAAAATTATATATAATAAGAGGCCACTTTCAGATCCTTGAGGCTGCACAGCTCCTTGTCACTTGACCCCCACAAACAATTCACAAGAGGATGTTTGCTTTCTTACAGGTTATCCAGTATCTCTTGAATTCCTACTTTTAATCAGTTGAAGAAAACAGTGCTTTTAATGGATCATCTGATTATGTCTTGTCTACCCAGGATCTCTCTCTGCCATATTATATGATACAATTGAGAGAGAGATATCACATTCCTTCATCCTCTCTACACTCATTGGTAAGGGGTCTGTAGGAGGAGGATTGTTTTCAAAGTATCCGTGGGATTCTAATGTATACAGGTAACAGAGATCAGTGCTATTGAATGAAGAATTTATGAGGGTTTCCAGGAGAAGGGAGCCGTGCCACACCACATAGAGCCATGTAGGACACCAGAAAGGGCCACATAGACAGTGCCAAGGCAGGGGTGGGAGGGAGGCAGAGGGGTGAGGGATAGCACTGCCCAGAGCCTTTATTGTGTTTTCCATTGGAAACAGGGTGAGGCTGGTTAAGCAGAGGAACAGACTCAATAGGTCTTGGGCATCAGGGAAGGTATCCAGCTGTTTAGAACCTGGCCTGGAGTGATATAAGGCACATAAGATTACAGCTGTGCTGTGAAGTAGGTCCTGGAGGTGGAAGGACACTTGCTCTGAATTTCATTTGCATTCAAAAGCTTGTTCTCAGGCAAGTTTTTCATCATCTCTAGGAAACTGCTCATCCTTGGAAATGCTGTATCTCCCCACTTAGCAAAGTTCCCAAGATGCTAAACCATCATAAAATGCTGAGAAAGAAAATAGTACATGGGTCATGGAGTTTTTTTATATGTAGTATCGTGTCTTCTAAAAATAGTGACAGTTTAACTTCTCCCTTCCAATCTGGGTGTTTTTATCAATTTGTTTTGTCTCTTTGCCATGGCTTGGACCTCCAGTAGTATGTTGGGTAAAAGTGATGAGAGTGGGCATCATTGTTTTGCTCCTGATCTTAGAGGAAAAGCCTTCAGCATTTTAACTTTGAGTATGATGCTATCTCTGGGTTTTTATATAATGCAACCTTTATTATTTTAAGGTAAATTTCCTCGATACCCATTTTGTTGTTTTTTCATGAATGGATATTGAATTTTGTCACATCCTTTTTCAGCATCAATTGAGACGATCATACACTTTTATCCTTCTTTTTGTTAATGTCCTGTATCATAGTAATTGAATTACAAATATTGTACCATCCTTGCATCCCTGGAATGAATTTCATTTGGTCATGGTGGATGATCCTTTTGGTGTATTTTTTAATTTTCTTTGCTCATATTTTGTTGATTTTTTTATCCTATGTTCATTTGTGATATTGATCTATAATTTTCCTTTTTTTAGTGTATTTGTCTGGTTTTGGTAATAGAGTTATGTTTGCCTCACAGAATGAGATTGAGAGTATTCTCTCCTCTTCTACTTTTTGGAATACTTTAAGAATAGTGGGAATTTTTCTCTTTAAATGTTTGAAGGAATTCACCTTGGTAGCCATCCAGCCCTGGAATTTTTGTTTGTTGGGAGTTTGATTATTAATTCAATTTCATTATTGGTAGTTGTTTTGCTCAGAGTTTCCTGTTCCTCCTGGGACAGTCTTTGGAAGGTTGTATAGTTCTATAGGAATTTGTTAATTTCTTCTGTGTTGTCCTGTTTATTTACACATATTTATTAATAGAATTCTCGAATTCTTTGTTTTTCTGTGGTCAGTTTTGATTTTTTTTGTTTCTGATTTTATTTATTTGTGTTCTCTCTTGTTGATGTGTCTGGCTAGGGGTTTCTATATTTTGTTTATGTTTACAAAGAATCTGTTCTTTGTTTCTTTGCTTTTTTTCTGTTTTATTTTTCTCTACTCAATTTATTTCTTCTCTGATCTTAATTGTGACCCTTCTAACTTTGGGTTTCATCTGTTTCTGTTTTTTCAGTTTATTTTGTTGTGAGATTAGACAGTTTATTTGGAATTGTTCTTGTTTCTTAAGGCAGGCCTCTACTACTAAGTACTTTCCTTTTAGAACCATTGTTGCAGCATCCCATATAATATGAGATGTTGCTTTTTTGTTTTCATTTGTCTCCATGTCTTGTTTGATTTCCACTTTGATATTTTTACTATGCATTGATTACTTTGAAGCATGTTATTTAGCCTCCATATATTTATGGGATTTTTGTTTCTTTTCTTTGTGTAATTTATTTGTTTCATACCATTTTCATTTGAGAATTTGCTTGACACAATTTAAATCTTCTTGAATTTATTGATGTTCTTTTTATTGCTTCATATGCTTTCTATTCTGGAGAACATTCTGTGTACACTTTTGAAAAATATGTATCTTGCTATTTTAAGGTGGAATGTTATGTAGATATGTTAAAAACATTTAACATAATGTGTCCTTCAATGCCTCTGTTTCCTTATTTATTTTCTCTCTGGATAATCTGTCCATTGATGTAAATGGTATGGTAACATCACCTAATGTGACTGAGTAGAAGTCTAATTCCCCTTTAGTTCTGTTAGTATTTGTTTTACACATTTACGTGCTCCTATCTTGGGTACACAGATATTTATAATTTTTAAATCATCTTTTTGGGATTCCCCTCTACCATTATGGAATGTCGTTCTTTTTCTCGTCATAATTTTTTTGTTTGGAAATCTATTTTGTTCTGAAATAAATACTATTAGTTCTGCTTTTTCCTCCTATTTTTTGTATGAAATATCATTTCCCATCCTTTTACTTTGTCTATGCATGTCTTTAGCTCTGAACTGAGTCTCTTCCAGACAATATAGATAGGTCTTGTTCTTTATCCATCCTGCCCCTGTGTCTTTTGTTTGGTGCTTTCTGAATATTGCATTTAAGTTAGTTTCGATAGCTATACACTTATTGCCATTTTATAATTGTTTTATGGTTGTTTTTGTACTTCCTCTGTTCTTTTCTTCCTTTCTTAATACTCATCTCTTACTATTTAATGGTTTTCTTTCATGTTGTGATTGAATTTTTTTCATTTTTGTATCAGTGGCTTTAGGTTTGTGGTGACATATTACGGATAGTTTTGTAACTATATAACAGTGTGTAGTAAGTTGGTGGACACTCTTTCAAACACAAGCTAAAAGTACTTTTTTATTTTTTGTCCTCCATACCTTATATATTATATGTCATAATCTGCAGATTTTGCATATTCACTGAGGAGTTGTGTAAAGTTGTCTTTTCTACTATTGTTTTGTTTGCTTTAACTTTATGCTTGCTTGGTAAGTAATTGATCTACTGCCTTTATTGTGGGTTTATATTCACTGGTGAAAAATATTTAGTCTTAAGAACGTTTCCATCTACAGAAGCCCCTTTAACATATCCTATAAGTCCAGTTCATTGATGGTGAATTCCTTCAGTTTTTATTTATATGGGAAACTTAATAACTCCATCAAATTTGAATGACAAAATTGCTTGGTAGAAGATTCTTGATTTAAAATTCTTGTTTCAATACATTAAATATTTCATGCTGCTCCCTTCCGGCCTATACAGTTTCTGCTGGGAAGTCCACTGTTAGTCTGATGGGGTTTCCCTTCTTAGAAACAATTAAACATTTTACCTCTCTCTGATTTCCTTACCCCCTACTTAACCTTAACCTTTGTCATTTTAATTATTATATGTATTAGTGTTGTCTTCCTGGGGTTCTTTTTGTTAGCGGCTGCCTGTGCTTCCATACTCTGGGTGTCCATATCCTTCCCCAGATTGGGAAGGTTTTCAGCAATTATTTTTTCCAAGACTTTCTACTCCTTTGTCTCTCTCTCTCTTTCTCGGTCCCATATTATGGGAATACTGCTTTGCTTGGAGTTTCCACACACCTCTATTATCCTCTCATTTGCAGAGATTCTTTCTTGTTCTTCAGCTTTGTTTCCCTGTTCTTTATTTCCATCTCACTGACTGTCTCCTCTACTCTCAGTAATCTGTTATTCATTCCCTCCATACTTTTCCCTTATGACACTGTATTTTTCTGCTTCATGTGGCTTTTTCAACTCTTCCAACTATTTGTTGAAGTCCTTCCTGACACATCAACAGTTTTCAGCATAAAAATGAGCATATGTATGACTATACTTGAAATCTTTATCAAGAAGATTGTTTATCTCCATTTCAATTAGCCCTCTTTCTTGGGTATTTATCCTGTACTTTTGCTTGGAACATATTCTTATGCCTCCTCATTTTGGCAGGGCTCCTGTGTTTCTTCCTCTGTATTGGACAGATTTTATATGCTCCTTGGTCTACAGAGTAATGGGTTTATGAAAAAGTGTCCTGTGGTGCTCAGAACCTAAAGACTCTTTACTCACCAGTGCCTGGTTGTACTTTGTGGTGTAGCCCCTGTTGCTATCAGTGGAATGTCAGTGGGGCTGCCTTCCCACCTGTTTGAAAGGCAGTGGCTGATCTCAGACGGCTTTATGTGGCAGCTTACCTCATGTAAGTCTGTGAGCTGAAGAGAGGTGCTTGTGCTGGGATCATTGTGGGCAGGATCACCCTCTGCATTCCATGTAGCAATGGTAGAACTTCTGGGCTTTCTGGCTGGGTGTGAAAAGTGCATGGGGAGCATGGTTCAGGGTTGTGCTACTAGCATGAAAGAAAGAGCATTTAGAGTTGGCTCCCATAAGCACCTCCTCAGTTGAGCTGATAGAAGTCCAAGAAATCTGGGAAAGCCTTCCTTTGCCTGCCATACAATGAAGTCTACCACAATCTGCCAAGCATCAAAGTCTGCTGCTTGTCAAGCTGGCTAGGCAGGTGCACAGGTAAGCACCCCAGGGCTGAGCCACAACTGAGGTGGATGGAGCCTTTTGGTTTCTCCAGAATTCCCAATGAATTGAGCTGAGGGAGGGTTGGAAAGTGTCAACCTGCCCTTTCTCCTGGGTAGAAAGCTCCATCCAAACCTCACACATCTGGAAACTTTCCTGCTGTTATTAAATCTTTCAAACGGCTCCTTCTGTTTTACGCAGTGGGATTTATGGAGCATGCCTGTACTCTACAAGTGGCAAGATTCGCAGCACCCAGAGTGCTCCAACTCTGCCTGGTGTCCAGCAATGGTGACAACCAGAACACAATGAAATGTGGACTAATGTTCCAAGAGCACATCTCCAGAACAGGTGTGCAGAGTTTCTGAGCACTTATCCCATCCACACCCTGTTACTCTTCCTACTGTCTGTGGGCTGTGATGGAGAAAGGACTTGCCTCCTGTTAATTGGGGCCCTGCCATGTCAACCTTCCCTTTGTGGTCTCCTATTCTTCACCAGCATAGGGGGTCTGTCCTGCCGTCTTCAGGTCATTTTCAGGGGGAATTATATTTGCTGTAGTAGCGTCCTTGGTGTGTATGTGTGAGGGGAGATTTCCTCCTTGCCTTCCTACTCCACCATCATTTTCCCCACCCGAGGCTATTATCATACTCAGTATTTCAAATTTTAAATCTTGCGACCTCAATCAGGAAAAAGACTAGGATGTTCACTTTTATGATTGTTATTGAGCATTGCATATTATTGGATAACTTACCCAGAAAAATTAAGCAGGGAAATTCTGATATCATCCACAATCCAATACGAAGTGAGAATGTTGGACATCTCCGTCTGGGGGGTGACTGCACAGTGTGTGTACACATCAGGATCAATCAAGCTGCACACTAACATCTATGCACTGTATCGTATGTACTTCAATATAATTTTTTAAATAAAAGTAGAGATTGTAATGTAGGAAGTGAAACAATCTTTATTTATAAATGGCAGATTATATAGAACACCCCAAATAATCCTCAAAATAAAAATCAGCTAATAAACAAATCATAAAAGTCACAGAGTAATAGGTCATTGCAAGAAAAGTAAATTATATCTGTATACATCAATGATGAAAAATCAAAAAATGGAATTAAGTAGGCAAATTCCAATTATAATATCTATGAAAATAAATTATCAAACTATAGGAATAAATTTATGCAGATAGTGAAAAAAGTTCAATAAAAATGGAGAACATATGTGAAGGAAATTTAAATCTCAATCAAAATATAAATTAGCCACAGGGATGAATGTATACCATAGATAATATAGTCAATAATTCTGCAATATCATTCAGTGTTGACAGCACCCTATTTGATATGACCATTTAATAATGTAGATAACTGTGAATCAGTATGTTGTATACTTGGAATCAATATAATATTGTATGTCAACTATACTTAAATAAACATAACCAAAATAAAAAGAAAAGAAATAAAAAACTGGTAGACTGCTCATAAGTTAAAAGCTTGCATTAAAATGTAAAACTACAGAAGTAGAAGAAAAAAGGGGATACCTTTGTAGTACTAGTTTGGGAAAAACTCCAAAAACAATACCTAAATTCAACAATAAAGTAAAGTGGTTGATAATAAAATAATGACTGATATATAAGCCAAGTGTCAAGATAAGTGGAAAATAGGTGTTGTCTTACTCCAAATTGATTTTTTCACATGGCTGTTAATAAATGTTGATAACAATATTGTGAAATATAAGAGGTATGGCCAGAAACCCAAAGAATATTTTTATAGTATCCATAATTTCCATAACACTATTAATTATGAGAGGGTATATTTCACTATTAATATGAAAAATGCCATTTGGACAAAAAGAAAACACAGCTTGTAAACATAAGATAGCATCAATTAGAAATCCAGGTTTCTTGTTGCAACAGGACCTGGGGTAAGCATCATGCTGGGGATGATGGACTGAATTATAGATACACTGGGCTTAGAACAAGTAACTATCCTGAATTAGGGGATAAATAGATGAAATGTGTGTGCCACCTGATGAGACACAGTAGTTAGAATAAATTAATTTATTTTCAGATACTTTCACCATTGAGTTAAACAGAACAAAATTTTACATTTAATGTTTAGTAACATCTATTAGAATTAACAAACACAGAAACAAATTTTCCTGTACACACATTTTCCTTTGTTAAAATAATTATGGTCAGATTATAAAACTAAAAGTTTAATAATTTTTCTATTAAAACATAAATGTATAAAGCAGAAAATCTGTCGTGAATTGCATACCAAGGAGATAAATACTTCAGTACAATTCCTCCCCATCTTTATTATAAAAAAATAAGTAAACATTTCTAAGACAACTAAAAAACATGAATTCTTATGCAACAATTGTATTTGAAGTAGAAATGCTTGTGGGTTTACTCAGTCAGGGTCTTGAATCATGAGTGTCACAGGGTGTTCAATGAAAGATTTCATTCTTACAATAGATCATGAATATCTGTATATTTGGACATCTTGGAAATAGAACAGCCTTTTTTCCTAAGAGTAAATTCCTGCTGCCATTCCTGGAATAATACTATTCAAGTATACATGGAATAAAACATTATATAAATGTACCGGCCTTTGAAGTTTTTAAGCATATTGAAAACAAAACCAATTTTATCTCTGAGAGGTATCATGTGTTGTGTATCTGAATCAGTGCTTTCTTGTCCTTTCTGCATCATTATTAGCTTCTCTGGGGCCAACTTTTGGACTCCCTTTGCCTCCTCCATCATATGTAATCTTTATCCCCTGGGCAGGAGTACCGGGGGCTGAGAGCAGCAACTAAAGGACCATCTTCTTACTCTGTTTTTTTACAAATGATTAGGTTAAAGTTTAAAAAATAATATTCACGTCCATTTGTTTCATGGTTACAAGGAAGTAATCTCTGAGTTCCTCCTGTGTTATACCAATCATTCTTCCTTTCCCACGGTTTGCTGTCTTATTCATGGGAACTATGAAACAGATTTTATGTTGTTTATGTTATGGACCTGCTTATAAATGTAGGTTTTTTATTTTGGGTGTTAATATACACATGTATGTATAGTTAAACACATTTTCCATACACATTTTAAACACTAAGCAATGAGTATACTACATGTTGGAGTAAATAAGTATGTGTTTCAAAGTAATATCGGTCTGAGATTTAATGCTACCTTTGCTACTGAAATCAATGTGCATTAAGTAAATTAATTGTCTTTCTAGTCCTTAATTCATTTACAAAAAATTAGTATGGTAAAACAAAAAAATTCACTCTTTATTGCTAATATAAGCATTCCAAAAAAGTATAATACATAAAATAAATAATTCACTTTGCTTAAGATGTTCTCTCATATGATTAACTATAGCTTATGTATGTGTACCCTACTGTACAAAATATCTGTATAACTAAAATTATAAGTTTACCTGAATTTGGGAATAATATTTTATGAGTACTCTTGTTCCACTTTCATTTTTAAATAATTCTTCTAGTCAAATAAAAAAGAGTTTTTTAATGAAACTCAAAGATTTGAACATTCTTCCTAGAGAATTCTTTTTCTCTCTCCTCCTCAATCTAAACATAAGTGGGTTTATAAAGGGTGGGACCATGGAATAGAACATGGCCATGAGCAGAGTTTGAATGGTTGATTCATTTGAGACACTACCCAATACAGCAAACAATCCAGAAATTAAAAGCAATGAAAGTAGCTACCTGGGGAGACCAGGTTGACAGGGCTTTGTTCCGAGCTTCCATAGAATGCATGTGAAGCACAGTTGAAAAGATGTGAACATATGAGGTGAATAAGATGAAAAAGAAGAATAAGACAATTCAGGTACTCAGAGCCAGGGCCACCAACTCAGAAAACTGCATGTCTTGGGATGAGATACTTAGGACTTGAGGGATGTCACAGAAAAACTGGTGAATCACATTAGATTTTGTGAAGGCAAGCCTGAACATGGTCCCTGTGTGGACAGCAGAATAGACCAGCCCACTGGCCCATGAGGCATCCGCTACCTGTGTGCACAGATGTGGGGTCATGATGAGCCCATAGTGCACAGGGTGGAAAATGGCAGCATAGTGGTCATAGGACATGACCCCAAGGAAGAAGAACTCTGTGGATCCAAATAATATAAATAAAAAGTCTGATCAGCACATGCTGTGAGAGAATCAGTTTACTGCCCATCAGCGAATTTGTGACAGATATGGGGACAGTAACTGAGATGTAACCAGTCTAGCAGAGACAAATTGCCTATGAAGAAGTACATAGGGAAGTGAAGACATGGATCCATCACAATAACAGTAAAGGTCACAAGATTTACAGCCAGGGCACCCAGGTAAATCACTAAAAATATTAAACATGTAATACTTGCAGCTCCCCGGGGCTTGAGATGTCCAAGAGGAGGAACTCTGTGAATATGGTGAGGTTCTCTACAACTGCCAGCATGCACTGTAGTGACCTGTAGTTGATGGATAAAGCAGGCAGAGCTAAATGATCCCCCTTTGCTATAAGATTTTCATATACATTGGTTTACTGAAGATGAAGATGAAGATGAAGGGATGTTAAAAAACTCTCAAATACCACCACATTTTTGGGTGTTCACTTATTTCTGTGATACCCCTGTGCATTTAAATTTTAAATATTAATAAATGTGTATGTCTTTCCTTCTGTTAATGCACCTGCTGTCAGTTTCTTTAGGAGATCCAACCATTAAATCTAACAGGGAGGATTGAAAGTATTTCACTCTCTGCACATACCTCATGCAAGTTATACACTGTAGAGTGCTTAGTAATTCATAAGGTGAAAATTCAAGATACAGGAAAACACAAAAACGGTAATACCATTGAAGGTTCTTTGTATACCTTTGAGATTTTTATACTGTTCTTCAAAGAGATACAAAAATAAAATTATACCCCTAAAGGAACGAGCACTAAGACCACAGCGATGCCCGAGGACTGAGACGGGAGCCCCCCCCCCTCTCTCTCACACCTGGTTCTTGCAGACACAAGCCCAGTACCACTAAGTTGTTCTACATTGAACATGATCCACAAGGTCCTTACACAGAGGTGTATTTTTCTCATAAACCATATGGAGAAATGGGCGCAGGGCTTCTCTGAATTACTTGGTGATCACCCTCTGGAGGGCACAGCTCTGCTTGTACTACTAACAAGCCTTAAGGGAACTGGTAATTGTAGCTTCCTGAATAACTGAAAGCCTATTGACACCTTGTTTCCTATAGATATTTTGGCCAATCCATTGAGACTAATTAGGTCAATAATAGTCTATTTATACAGGTTTCTGTACAATATGGGTTTTGTAAAACTTGAGAAAGCACAATTCCTGGAAGTGGTTTCTAGGCTAGTGGTGAATCCATGACATTTCAATGTTTCTGTCTCATGACAATCGGGTCAATAGCTTTACATGGAATAAAAGCATGAATATTAATGTACATTTCCAGACTAATTACTATATCTACATAAAGTACTAAATATCATGAAGCAGAGGGAGGTATGCAATCATCTATAATACAACAGAATGAGCTGCCATTCTTAACACAGCCTGCCCTTGGGAAACACTAGTTAGTTAGCCAGAGCCTAAACAAGTATTATCAGAACTTAACTGACCTGGGGGAGGAAGGTGCCCCTACTCCAGCTGCTCCAGCCAATCTGTTCCACTTAAGGATGGAGAAAATAAATAGGAAATAGTTTTCCAGTAATTCACTGTCCAGATACATGTCCAGAAACATAAACTCACTGATGACTGAATCCTACTCATAGGACCATAGGGACTGACAGTGCCTGTCCAAGGCCGCCACTGTGTGGTCAGAGTAAATCCCTGACATGGTTCCACATCCCTACCTCTCAGTGCTTAGGAGAAATGGACTACAGTTTACTTTGGCAAAGGTGAGTCCTTCATTTGGACCAAAGTAAATCCATTAGTAAACATGCTTTGCCTTAGTGCCTTGCCAAGACACTCTTACAGCAAAATAATCGTTATGTCTGAGCACCTGAATATTTTTTGTTTTTATTTTTATGAAATCCAATTTATCATTTTTTTCTCTTATGGATCCTATCGTTGCTATTATCCTTAAGAATTCTTTGCCTCACTCAGAGTCACTAGGGTTTTCTCCCATATTTTCTTATAGAAGTTTTATAGTTTTAGATTTTACAACTTGGCGTATGACCCATGATCCATTTTGAGATAGATAGATTGTTTTATTTTTTTTATTTTTTTTATTTATATAATTTATTTTGGTGTCATTAATTTACAATTACATGTGCAATATTATGGTTATTAAACTACCACTTCATCAGGTCCCCCCACCAACCACATTACAGTCACTGTCCATCAGCATAGTGAGATGCTATAGAATCACTACTTGTCTTCTCTGAGTTGTACAGCCCTCCCTGTGCCCCCCCAACATTACATCTGCTAATCATAATGCCCATTTTCCCCCCTTATCCCTCCCTTCCCACCCATCCTCATCAGTCCCCTTCCCTTTGGTAACTATTAGTCCATTCTTGGGTTCTGTGAGTCTGCTGCAGTTTTGTTCCTTCAGTATTTTTCCTTTGTTCTTATACTCCACTTTTGAGTGAAATCATTTGATAATTGTCTTTTTCGGCTTGGTTTATTTCACTGAGCATAATACCCTCTAACTCCATCCATGTTGTTTCAAATGGTAGGATTTGTTTTCTTCTTATGGTAGAATAATATTCCATTGTGTATATGTACCACATCTTCTTTATACATTCATCTACTGATGGACACTTAGGTTGCTTCCATTTCTTGGCTATTGTAAATAGTGCTGCAATAAACATAGGGGTTCATCTGTCTTTTCAAACTGGGCTGCTGCATTCTTAGGATAAATTCCTAGGAGTGGAATTCCTGCGTCAAATGGTATTTTTATTTTGAGTTTTTTGAGTAACCTCCATACTGCTTTCCACAATGGTTAAACTAATTTGCAGACCCACCAACAGTGTAGGAGTGTTCCCTTTTTTCCACATCCTCGCCAACATTTGTTGTTTGTGTTTTGGATGTTGGCCATTCTCACTGGTGTGAGGTGATATCTCATTGTGGTTTTAATCTGCATTTCTCTGATGATTAGAAATGTGGAGCATCTTTTCATGTGCCTGTTGGCCATCTGAATTTCTTTAGAGAAGTGTCAATTCATGTCTTCTGCCCATTTCTTAATTGGATTATTTGCTTTTTGTTTGTTAAGGTATGTCAGTTCTTTATATATTTTGGATATCAACCCTTTTTTAGATATGTCATTTATGAATATATTCTCCCATACTGTAGGATGTCTTTTTGTTCTACAGATGGTGTCCTTTGCTGTACAGAAGCTTTTCAGCTTGATATAGTCCCACTTGTTCATTTTTGCTTTGTTTTCCCTTGCCCGGGGAGGTATGTTCATGAAGAAATTGCTCATGTTTATGTCCAAGAGATTTTTGCCAATGTTTTTTTCTAAGACTTTTATGGTTTCATGACTTACATTCAGGTCTTTGATCCACCTTGAGTTTACCTTTGTGTATGGGGCTAGACAGTAGTCCAGTTTCATTCTCTTACATGTAGCTGTCCAGTTTTTCCAACACCACCTGCAGAAGAGGCTGTCATCTCACTATTGTATATCCAAGGATCCTTTATCAAATATTAATTGACTGTATATGTTTGGGTTAATGTTTGGATTTTCTATTCTGTTCCACTGTTCTGTGGATCTGGTTTTGTGCTAATACCAAATTGTCTTGATTACTGTGACTTTGTAGTTGAGCTTGAAGTCAGGGAGCATAATTCCCCATTTTATTCCTCCTTCTCAGGATTGCTTTGGCTATTCTGGGTCTTTTGTGGTTCCATATGAATTTTAGAGTTATTTGTTCCATTTCCTTGAAGAAAGCTGTTGGTAATTTGATAGGGATTGCCTTAAATCTGTAGATTGCTTTAGGTAGTACAGCCATTTTGACAAGGGCTGCAAAACAGCCATATTCACAGAAGATTTTTCTCAGAACTGGAGAGGAGCAGGGGTGGAGGTTCTGCACCTCACTTCTTTGGATGCCCTATTGTTCACCTGATGGCCCCGCTGCCACTGTGCCTGTCTTAGGTTGTTCCTCCCCTGAGGAATCTTACCCGTCTCTGGCTAACCAGCCATTTTCCTTGGCCATCCAGGGAGATGTACGGTCCTTGAGAGAGAAGCCATGTTCTTTGAAAATGTTACGTCTTCTTACTTCTTTGCAGATTTATGCTCCGTGTCTTCTGTGCCCAACAGTGCCCTTAAGATTATCTTTACCACCTTGAAGAATTAGGGGGATCTGGCCTCTGGCATTTTTCCCAGGGAAGATTAAATTTGGTTTTCTAATTTAGGAGTGAAGCGATCAATAACATTTCCAAACACCATACTATATAAGGAGAGATAGCGGGGATGTTCCTTCCACAGGTCCGCATGGCAGTTCCTTCCTTCCGGGCGCCTGGGCTCTGCCATCAGACAGGCGATTTAGACTGGCTCCCGACAGGGGCCCTCCTCCCCTCACAAAAAGAACTCCTTTTCAGGCCCACAGCCTCCTAAAATTGCCCTGTTTTGAAGGCGCGGACCTAGCGATCCCATGAACCAGGCGCATCTGGCCTGCTGCTGCTGCCGCCTGCTAGTGAAGCAGACTTCTCCTGTCCCTGCCCCCGGCCCTTCAGTCCAGTCCTCCTTCTGGCTTGCGTCAGGCAGGGCTCAAGATGCCCTTGTGATTTCTTCAGACATCCATCTCTCTGTCTCTCTCTGTTTCTCTGTCTCTCTGTCTGTGTCTCTCTGTTGGTCTCCAGAGAGTTTTGGATTTCTCAGTGCGTGCCAGGGATGAGAGTCCTTGAAACTTGAAAAAGTTAAGCAAGTGTGCCAACTTCGTCCACCAGAAACCTTAGTTCGGAGGACGTGACTATCGAGCCACATCGCACTCAGCTCACTTTGCGTCCGGAGAACTTAGCTTCATAACCATCCTGTTGGAGACACTCTGATCGATTGGACAGAAATGTGAGTGACAGCACCACTGGTGGCCAGATATGGCTGGGCCAAAATATGGGAGAAAATTCCGTGTATGAAAGCTACAGTTCCACAAATCTGCTGCCAGTCCTTGGGGTAATGACTACCTAGAGGAACTTTGGCCTCTATTAGGAGCAATCGAACTAGATAACATTCTGGAGGAAGCGCCCTTAGCTAAGCAAAATCTTCCAGACTCCCCAGCACAGCTTCATTGAAAGTGTCGTTACAAAAAGTTAATGGCAAATAAGCTTTGAAAGGATATGTAGGAGGGGAGAAAACAGGAGGGAAAATGATGAAAGGGATGGGAACTCAGTGTGGGGGGGTGGGGAGTGGGGGGAGAAAGGAAGGACTGCAATGCTGAATGCAACTCCAACTGCTAGTTTATTCCATTCCACAGCCCCCAAGGGGAAATCTCGCAGGGACCAGAGCCTGTAGAGAGAGGATCCTGGAAGTACTGGCAGAAGCCCACATCTTTGCCAAAAGCAAGCAGCTCGCCTGAATCTGTGTCTCTAGGGTCCAAGGAAGACAGGAAAATAACACTGTATCTTCCTTTCCAAATCCACAAATATTGGTGAAGGATCCTTTTTCTCCCAGGAATAGCCATTGCCTGCCTACCATGTCTTTCTTTCTCTGTCTCTGTCTCATTCTCTCCCTCCCTACCTCTTTTCTTTCTTTCTTTCTTTCTTTCTTTCTTTCTTTCTTTCTTTCTTTCTTTCTCTTTCTTTCTTTCTTTCTTTCTTTTCTTTCTTTCTTTCTTTCTTTCTTTCTTTCTTTCTTTCTTTCTTTCTTTCTTTCTTTCTTTCTTTCTTTCTTTCTTTCTTTCTTTCTTTCTTTCTTTCTTTCTTTCTCTTTCTTTCTTTCCCTCTTTCTCTCTCTCTCTCTCTCTCTCTTTCTTTCTTTCTCTCTTTCTCTTTCTCTCTCTCTTTCTCTTTCTCTCTCTCTTTCTTTCTTTCTTTCTTTTCTTTCTTTCTTTCTCTTTCTCTTTCTTTCTTTCTTTCTTTCTTTCTTTCTTTCTTTCTTTCTTACCTTGGCCTTGGCCTTCTGCCTACCTGGCACTTAAGGCACAGTGGGGCTGGGGTGAGGATGGAGTGTCCTTCATTGGGCTATCACTCTTATACCAGTAAGGGCCCTGAGGCATCCAACCCCGATTTAGGGGAGATATCAGAATCATTGTCGAGGTCTCGGGGTTCATGGATGAAAACTGTTACAGATGGTCTGTGTTGCCCTACTTTAATTGGTGCTTGGTGTTCTTTCACGGAAACTTTATCCCTGTTGTTCCTCCCCATGATGTCAGTCTGGGAACAGAACCACAGCCAACACAATGCTTGCTTGCCGGACAGACTGCAGGAGCCACCTATGCCTTTTCCTTAAACAGATGCTCTTCTTTAAGAAAAAGAAATTGAGGATCCCTGACGAGGAGAGTTGACTGATAGTACAGTTCGTCCTCTTCCCTCTCTCTCCCTCTCCCTCTGCCTCTCTGTCTCTCTGTCTCTCTCTCTTGTCTCCGCCTCTGGCTCTCTCTAGCTCTCTCTCCCCCCCAGCTCCCTCTCTCTCCTCCTCACTGCCCTCTCCCCCAACCATCACTCTTCCCCTCTTCCCTGTTGTTGCTGCCCATAACTGGCCTGGAGTATGTCATCTCATCCCAAGTCACCTTTACATCTCCCCCCTCCATGGGGCATGACCTCCAAGGAATGAGGTTTCCTAGCAACATGGGATGATGCCTTGAACATAAACGGGACTTCTTTAAGTTAAAAAAAGAAAAAACATGTTACAAACACATCGGCTATGATCTCTACAAAATATGGTGATGAAAAGGGGGAACTGGTAAGGAAATATTCTGAAACAGCCCAAATTAAGCAACAGGAGGGCCAGGGACGCGGGAGACAAGGAGAGGATGCCACGGGCCAACATCTAAGCTGGACAGGGACCAAGTAGTTACCTGAGCAGCCAGCTTCACATTTCTGACATGCAGTCATTTTGATCACTGTCCAGAGGGACCCAGAACCACTGCCCCCCACACACCCCGCCATGTGTGGGACCAGCATCTGGCCACCCCCCACGAGTCGTCTACCAGCCTTCTCTATGGACTAACCCACCAACAGTTCTCGGGCTCACCCTGCGTCACTCACATGCCCCGCTGTAGCCATCCCAGTTGAAGGGAAACAACTTTCTTTCCTTGAGGCAGGTGTCCCTTGACCCGAACCCACCTAAACATGCCCTGTTTTTTGAGGCGGGTGGACATAGCATTCCCGTGAACTGGGCATGCCTGCTGGCGGGGCAGACCATACCTGCCCCTGTCCCAGGCCTCAGTCCAGTCGTCCTCCTGGCTGGCATCTGTCACCGCTCAAGAAGCCCTGCAATTTCAAATATCCGTCCTCTCGGTCGCACTCTAGAGAGTTTTGAACTTGTCAGCGGTGAGGGTAGTTTGGCGTTTGTCATCCGCACCAAGGGAACACTAGAAGGTTCTGCTCAGAAACACACTTCAGCAAAGGTGACCCCGGCAGATCTCGGCTTGATGAAATGATTTCTGAATCAGGCAAGCACGCCATCTAGTGATGAGAGATTAGAGACTACAGAAAGGGAGGGTTTTTTCTTCAAGGCAGGACAAGGAAGGAACTCTTCCACAGAAAATATTATTATTATTATTATTATTATTATTATTATTATTATTTTGTATGGGGTCACCCCCAAGTGGCGACAAAGGGCTCCTGACAGGTGGGTGACTTCAACTTTTTGGGTTGGGGAGGTAGCCATGACATTCTCCTGTCCATGCTCACCAGAAAATTCCTGAGTGTGTGCTCGCCCGGAGTAGGGACAGGAGTGGGGGGGGAGTGCAGCAACAATTACGTTTCACAGGAAGCCCCGCGGCTGTGGTGAGTCAGCCTAGCAAAAGCGACCCCGCTGTTGGGCATGTGTTTTTCTTGTTGACAGGTCACCGAAAGGATTGAGAGGCCATGGGTGGCAGGGCGGGGCTGCCGCCGCCCTCCACCCTCATTCCCCCAAACCCATTCCCACCCGGGCAGGCTGACCGTAACATCCGGGTCCTGCCACAACTCCCACCCTCACCCACTACAGCTCCCCTGCCCCTCTCCAGAGTCAGAGGGCTCTTTGAGATACCAACTCGGCTTTCTCTGCGGGCAATTTCCCCATGGACCAGGGGATTAGATCACCCCTCGGCATGACACCCCCAGCTTTCAGTTCCCACCGAGCCAGCCAGCTAAGGGGAGGTCAGGACCGTCTAGTTCAGCAGGCTTCCTTCAAACGATCCTTTCAAATGCAGAAAGTTCAATGGTGCAATTCAATTGGAGCATCTGACTTATCCCTACGGGCTTCTCTCCATTGAATGGGTCTCTCCTCATATCCCGCACACTTTAGGCTGCAGCATGCCAACGACGGGGGGCGATGGGGAGGAGGGCCGTACCTCTTGAGATATCGCCCATGGTCGTGGAGACCAAAGAGTCAGCCTCCCATTCGTAAACCAGGCAAACCCGTTGGGAATGCTGGGCGTGGAGGCTGACGCCATACAAAATGTCATCCCTGTAGCGGCCAGGGTGGGGGTGGGGGTGGGTGCTGAGGGAGGTGTGTGTGTGTGTGTGTGTCCGAGTCAAAGGGATTTGGGAAGGGAGGGGGCAGACACGCTTCACAGAAGATCTTGTCGTCTGCTCGGGTTCCTAGGCCAAACAGGCTCAGAGCGAGTGATCAGGGCCTAGGGAGGCCTGGCAGGGTGTGGCTCGTCCACCCTGGCTTGTGGTCCCGGAAATCACACTCCTAAGGCAACACTGTTATAGGAACAGGTTTTTCATCATCCACCTTCAAGATTGATGGAGCTCCCCATCCCGTACCTCCCAATCCCCAATCCTCCCCCTAGGAAGTCCTCAGTGTCATTCCACACATACACAGTGTTGTTGGGGCAGGTACGTCTGGGGAGTTCTCTCTTTGCTGAGCAGTAGGTGAAACTGTCGGGGAAGCGTTGTGTATTTTGGTCGTTTTTTTTTTTTTTTCCACGCCGCAACAAAGAATTGAAGGGCAGAGACACAGTAATGAAGCACAGTAAAAGTTTTATTGAAAGTTACATAAAGAGAGAAGTGTGGACGGCCTCAGGTAGGAGACGCACACAGAAAGGTTTATGCTTTATTGCAAGAGAGCAAGTGTACACTTAGAGAAAGGGAAGTGTGAGCTCCCTCATAGAAGATGCATGCGGAAAGGTTGAGATAAATTTTCAAAGCTAAGCACTTAGGAAGTTCAGGTGATCTGAGAGAGAGGGGGGCGGAGAGAGAGAAACGGTCTCAGAATGTTCATTTTTGACAAGACATTAAGTTAATTTTTCTTTTTTCTTCTATTAAACTTCACACAAGAAAGAAATACACTGCTTTAATTCCTTTCCAGGATATGAACTGTGTGAAAGTACACCAATCAAGACTGTCTGCCTTGCCTCCAGTGTGGGCTGAGCCATCATCCATTTGATAAAAATGCAATGTTAGTTTTAAGATTGAATTCCTCCTGAAGAAGCTGGGCCTATGAGAAGGTGCTCAAGTCAATCTCACCATGGTGTGGTCTAACTGACACAGTGAAAACATAGGCTATGATGAGATAGATACCTTACCTGAGGAGTATTCAAACTTCTAGGCCAAGATGTTCCTGGCTTTTTTTTTATAGTACCATTAATACACAATCGCATGAGCAACATTGTGGTTACTAGATTCCCCCACATTATCAAGTCCCCACCACATACCCCATTACAGTCACCGTCCATCAGCATAGCAAGATGCTCTAGAGTCACTACTTGCCTTCTCTGTGCTATGCTTACTTCCCTGTGACCCCCTGTGCATTAGGTGTGCTAATTATAATGCCCCTTCATCCCCTTCTCCCTCACTTCTCACCCACCCTGCCCAGTCCCTTTCTCTTTGGTAACTATTAGTCCATTCTTGAATTCTGTGAGTCTGCTGCTGTTTGTTTCCTTCAGTTTTTGCTTGGTTTTTATAGTCCACAGATGAGTGAAATCATTTGGTACTTGTCATTCTCCACTGGGCTTATTTTTCTGAGCATAATAATACCCTGTAGCTCCATCCATGTTGTTGCAGGTGGTAGTATTTGTTTCTACTTACGGCTGAATGATATTCCATTGTGTGCATGGACCACATGTTTTTTTATGCATTCATCTACCTATGGATGGGCACTTAGGTTGCTTCCATTCCTTGGTTATTGTACATAGTGCTGTGATAAACATAGGGGTGCATATGTCTTTTTGAATCTGAGATACTGTATTCTTAGGGTACATTACCAGGAGTGCAATTCCTGGGTGAAATGGTATTTCTATATTTTGTTTTTTTGAGGAACCTCCATACTGCTTTCCACAATGGTTGAACTAATTTACATTCCCAACAGCAGTGTAGGAGGGTTCCCCTCTCTGCACATCCTTGCCAATATTTGTTGTTGTTGTTTTTGTTGTATGTCTTCTGGATAGTGGTCATCCTTTCTGGTGTGAGGTGATATCTCATTGTGGTTTTGATTTGCATTTTCTCTGATGATTAGCTATGTGGAGCATCTTTTCATGTGCCTGTTGGCCATCTGAATTTCTTCATTTGAGAAGTGTCTGTCCAGCTCCTCTGCCCAATTTTATTCCGATTATTTGCTTTTCTTTTTGTCTGTTGAGGTGTACGAGCTCTTTGTATATTTTGGGTGTCGACCCTTTATCGGATATGTCATTTATGAATACATTCTCTTATACTGTAGGGTGCCTTTTTGTTCCTGATGCTGCCCTTTGCAGTACAGAAGCTTTTCAGGTTTATATAGTCCCACCTGTTCATTTTTGCTTTGGTTTCCTTTGCCTGGGGAGACATGTTCGTGAAGAAGTTGCTCAGGTTTATGTCCAAGAGATTTTTGCCCGTGTTTTTTTTAAGAGTTTTATGTTTTCATGACTTAGATTCATGAAATGTCTTTGATCCAATTCTAATTTGCTATTGCGTATGGGGTTGCACAAGGATCCAGTTTCCTTCTCTTACATGTAGCTGTCCAGGTAGTTTACGTTTGCCAACACTAGCTGTTGAACAGGCTGTCATTTCCCCATTATATACCTATGGCTCCATTTTCATATATTAATTGACCATATATGTTTGGGTTAGTATCTGGACTCTCTATTCTGTTCCACTGGTCTACGTGACTGTTCTTGGGCCAGTACCAAATTGTCTTCTTGATTACTGTGGCTTTTTAGTAGAGCTTGAATTTGGGAAGCGACATCCCCTCTACCTGCCTGCTGTATTCTTCTTTTTCGGGATTGCTTTGGCTATTCGTGGTCTTTTGTTGTTCCTTATGAATTTTAGAACAACTGTTTGTTCCAGTTGGTTGAAGAATGCTGTTGGTTTTTGGATAGGGATAGCCTGGAATCTGTAGATTGCTTTAGGCAGGATGGCCATTTGGACAACATTAATTCTTCCTACGCAAGAGCATGGGATGAGTTTCCATTTGTTACTGTCCTCTTTAATTTCTCTTAAGAGTGTCTTGCAGTTTTCAAGGTATAGGTCTTTCACTTCCTTGGTCAGGTTTATTCGTAGGTATTTTATTTTTGATGCAATTGTGAATGGAATTGTTTTCCTGATTTCTCTTTCTGCTAGTTCATCATTGGCATATAGGAAAGCAACAGAGTATTTCCTTCTGTATCCTGCAACTTTGTTGAATTCTGATATCAGTTCTAGAAGTTTTGGAGTGGAGTCTTTAGGGTTTCTTTTGTGTACCATACCATATCATGTCATCTGCAAATAGTGACACTTTGACTTCTTTACCAATCTGGATGCTTTGTATTTCTTTGCTTTGTCTGATTGCCATGGCCAGTACCTCCAGCACTATGTTGAATAAAAGTGGGTAGACTGGGCATCCCTGCCTTGTTCCCGATGTCAGGTGAAAAGCTTTCAGCTTCTTGCTGTTACGTATGATGTTGGATGTGGGTCTCTCATTTATGGCCTTTATTATGTTGAAGTATGTGCCCTCAATACCCATTTTGTGGAGGGCTTTTATCACGAATGGATGTTGAATTTTGTCGAACACTTTTTCAGCATCTGTGGAGATGATCGTGTGGGTTTCATCATTCTTTTTGTTGATGCGGTTGATGATGTTGATGTATTCTCGAATGTTGTATCATCCTTGCATCCCTGAGACGAGTCCCACTTGATCACGGCGTATGATCTTGGTGTATTTTTTAATTAGATTTGTTAATATTTTGTTGAGTATTTTTGCATCTGTGTTCCTCAGGGATATTGGTCTGTAATTTTCTTTTGTGTGTGTGTGTGTGTGAGGGGGCTCTCTGCCTTTGCCTGGTTTGGCATTAGAGTTATGCTAGCTTCATAGAATGAGTTTGGAAGTATTCCCTCCTCTTCTATTTTTTGGAAAACTTTAAGGAGAATGGGTATTATGCCTTCTCTATATGTCTTATAAAATTCAGCGGTGAATCCATCTGACCCGGGATTTTCTTCTTGGGTAGTTTTTTTTTGATTACCGATTCAATGTTGTTGCTGGTAATTTATCTGTTTAGATTTCCTGTTTCTTCCTTGGTCAGTCTTGCAAAGTAGTATTTTTCTAGAAAGTTGTCCATTTCTTTGAGGTTATCCAGCTGGTTAGCATATAGATTTTCTTAATCTTCTCTAATAATTCTCTGCATTTTTGTGGTGTCTGTTGTGAGTTTTCCTTTCTCGTTTCTGATTCTGTTTATGTGTGTAGATTCTCTTCTTTCTCTTAATAATTCTGGCTAGGGTTTTATCTATTTTGTGTACTTTCTCAAAGAAGCAGCTCTTGGTTGAATTGATTTTTTGTACTACTTTATTCTTCTTGATTTTATTTATTTCCTCTCTGATCTTTATTATATCCATCCTTCTGCTGACTTTGGAACTCATTTGTTCTTTTTTCCCCCGTTTCAATAATTGTGACTTTAGTCATTTGTGATGGTTCTTCCTTCTGTAAGTAGGCCTGGAATGCTATATACTTTCCTCTTAGAACTGACTTCACTGAGTCCCACAGGGTTGGGGCATTGTGCTGTTGCTTTTGTCATGTGTTTCCATAGACTGCTTGATCTGTGTTTTAATTTGGTCATCGATCCATTGGTTCATTGATTATGTAGGAGCATGTTGTAAGCCTCCACGTGTTTGTGAGCCTTTTTTTCTCTTTGTACAATTTATTTCTAGTTTTATACCTTTGTGATCTGTCGGCTCCTCCCTGATACCAACCCAAAGGGAAGGGAGGCAACAGGATGAGATTTCGAAGACCTGAAGGGAGCAGACAGGTGACTCGTGCAGGTAAGAAGGCATTAACTTGTAAGTGATTCATGTGAGGTGAGAAGCGATTAACTTGTAAGTGATTAATGTGATTTCCCACATTTCCCCCTTTTTTGTGTTTAAATGACAGAAATTTATGCGAATATATTTGTAGAAAGATACCAGAATAATGATTAGATGGGCTCGCTCGACCTGTGACACAGCCTGTCACAGGGCACATCTTTCTCATCTGGGGGGGTGGGGCTGAGGTTCTATGCCTCCACTCCGTTGGCCCCCACGTTGCTCACCTGAGGCCCCTTGCGACTGTGCCTGCCTTTGGTTGTTGCTCCCGTGAGGAACCTTACCCATCTCTGGCTAACCGGCCATCTCCTGGGACCAAACAGGGAGATGAAATATAGAAGAGAGGACAGCCAGCAGCTTTAATTCTGGATAAAATCATAATATACTTGATTATATTCTTGCGGTAGATGCAGGTGGGGAATCAGCCTATGATTTCACAAGGTTGCTTAAAAGGTATCGCTGATTTCTTGAAGTTAATTCTTGAAAAGAGGCATTAGGATGTATTGGTTTTAAAAGATTAGCAACTGCACTCCTTACACATGCTAGGAGAACAAGAATACAAATACATCACAAAATTAGACCTATACTTACAGGACATATCATACAAAACAAAGAAAACCAAGAAGATAATCCAGGAACTTGAGATTTATCCATAACATGGTTAATATCATGTATTTGATCTGCAATAGTATGAGAAAAATCAGACGAATTAAAACAACACATTCCTGGAAATTGTTCACACCTGTATGTTCTTTCAGCAACAGGTGATCTATAGTAGCATGATTCTGACGTGCTGCAGTTCATACTTCCTCTAACTCTTGAATAAGTTCATATAGTATAGATGCGGTCACATTTGTTGTTCTACTATAACCTCAGGCTAACGTAGAGAGTTCACTGTGCACCCCAGCAGGAAGTCCAGGAGTTGGTAGAAGAAATGCTGCTGCGACAATAATAGCAGCAGGATTCAATACCTTCAGTCGGTCATCACAGCAGGACGTCAAAGAGCGAAGTGACCTTGTATGCTGATATCCAGGATGACCTATTGAAGCTGGAAGATTGCGTCCCACTCCACAAACATCTTGATAATGGGAAGAAAGGTCTTGATAGGTTTTATTATTACATAAAAACACCCAGCCAGACTTCCGGGAAGATGGCGGTGTGAGCAGGGCGGCAGAAATCTCCTCCCAACACTATATTTATCTACAAAAACACCGAAAATACATCTATTCCTAAAAGAGAGACGAGAATACACAGGAAAGCTCACAGCCTGCAGCTACACCCGAGAGGACTCGGCACCCCAAGAGGCGGGTAAGATACGGAGCCACGACCCGGCGGGACCTGAGCCCACCCGCACCCCAGCGCACCAACGGGAGGAGAGGAGTCAGAGACGGGAGGGAGTGGAAGCACACCCTGCTAAGTAGCCAGCCCTGGTGATCTGCGTGGGGAGCGCTGACCCACATTGCGCAGTGCAGCGGAGATTGGAGAGACAGAGGGGCAGGATCTGAGCGGGGAACATGCCAGGGTGCTTGCAGGAGGTTCCCGGGAAGGAAAAAAAAAAAAGCGCGCGCTTTCTTCAGCGGTCTTAAAGAGACAGGAGCCCAGCGGAGGAGCCAGATCGCCCCAGCACACTCAGCCCAGCAGGCTGGGAGTCCTGGGGAGTTTGAGACGCCTTAGCTGGCGACTGAGGATGTGTAGCCATACTTAACACTTCTCACTGAGATCAGCAGCCTCCTATTCGTTCCCACCCCTGCCAGAGCGATAAAGGGCCCTGTGGAGGGGCACAGTCACAGCTGTTGAATAGTGGGGCAATA
>JAVSCE010018407.1:0-22594 GCA_032199065.1 Smutsia gigantea
CAGTAATTATTATTATTATTGAGTGGTTATTACTTTGTATTTAGAGTTACCCATTACTTGTTCAAATTTACCAACACAATTTACTCATTTATTTCTTCATCATTGTTCTTATATCCCAAACCATTTTGTTCATATTGATGTACATTCTCTAGTAGTAAGCTCTAAGATGTTACAGGTCTGAAAATTTCTTTCTTTCGGCCTCATTCTCGAATGGCACTCTAAATGAGTTTATAATTGTAAGTTGCGAGTTGTTCTCTAAGAACTTGGAAGATATTATTCCATTTACTTCTGACATTTATTGTTGCTGATGAGTCTTATGTAAGTCTGATTACAGTTCCACCGTAGGTAACAAGTCTTTGCTTTCCGACAAGCAGTAAGAGTTCTCTTTGTCTTTGATACTTCTCATTTTTACTACTTGATGAGTCTAGATGAAGGTTTGTTATTTTGCATTTTGTTGAGTATCCAATATATTCCTTAAGGCTAAGCTGTTCTGTGTTTCCTCAATTCTGGAAAATCTTCAGCCAGTTAGTTTAGGAAATTTGTCTCTTTTTCATCTTCTTTATTCTCTCTTCCTGGACTGTGATTAGATATTACCTAATTGGATCTTCTCCTATATTGTCCTCCACATGGCTTGGGTTTCTCTTTCATATCTTCCATTTCTTTAGTGCTCTTATGCTGCAGTCGAGCTAAGTTCCTCAGATCTAAGTTTTTTCAACTATGTCTAATCTACTTTTCTCTTTCCCTCAGTTCTTTATTCAAATGCCTATATTCTTATTTCAAGAATTTCTATTTGATTATTTGTTACTTTTGTCTATGGTGTCCTGATTTTGCCTTTACAGTATCTATTCTTTCCTTTAACCCTTGATTACCTTACTTATTTTAAAGACTCAATTTTCTATTACCTATAGTTCACAATGTGTTACTTCTTATGTTTACTGCTACTCCTGCTTTTTTCTCCCTACTAATTTCATGAAATATCTTTTTCCATCCCTTCACTTTCAGTCTGTGTATGTGTTTGGGTTTGAAGTGAGTCTCTTGTAGGGAGCATATAGATGGGTGCTGTTTTTTAATCCATTCAGTGACTCTATGTCTTTGATTGGTGCATTCGTACCATTTATATTTAGGGTGACTGTCAATCGGTATGTACTTATTGCCATTGCAGCCTTTAGATTCATGGTTACCAAAGGTTCTAGGGTAACTTCCCTACTATCTAAGAGTCTAACTTAACTCAGTACGCTATTATAAACACAATCAAAAGGATCTTTTTTTTTCCTCCTCCTTTTTCTTCCTTCTCCATTCTGTATATATTATCATATTCTGTACTCTTTGTCTATCCCTTGACTGACTTTGGGGGTACTTGATTCAATTTTGCATTTGCTTAGTAATTAATTGTTCTACTTTCTTTACTGTGTTTTTTTTACCTCTGGTGACAGCTATTTAGCCTTAAGAACACTTCCACCTTTTGCAGTCTCTCCAAAATACACTGTAGAGCCGGTTTGTGGGAGGTTAATTCTCTCAACTTTTGCTTATCTGGAAATTGTTTAATCCCTCCTTCAAATTTAAATGATAACCTTGCTGGTAGAGTATTCTTGGTTCGAGGCCCTTTTGCTTCACTGCATTAAATGTATCATGCCATTTCTTTCTGGCCTGTAAGGTTTCTGCTGAGAAGTCTGATGACTGCTTGATGGGTTTTCCTTTGTATGTGATCTTTTTTCTCTCTCTGGCTGCTTTTTGTAATCTGTCCTTATCCTTGATCTTTGCCATTTAATTATTATATGTCTTGGTGTTGTCTTCCTTGGATCCCTTGTGTTGCAAAATATGGGCACTTCCATTGCCTGAGAGACTATCTCCTTCCCCAGATTTGGAAAGTTTTCAGCAATTATCTCTTCAAAGACACTTTCTATCTCTTTTCTCTCTTCTTCTTCTGGTACCTCTATAATATGAATATTGTTCCATTTGAATTGGTCACAGAGTTCTCTCAATATTCTTTCATTTCTAGAGATCCTTTTTTCTCTCTGTGCTCAGCTTCTTTGTATTCCTTTTCTCTAATTTCTATTTTATTTATCATCTTCTCCACCGTATCTAATCTTCTTTTAAAACCCTCCATTGTATTCCATGATGACTGGATTTCCATCCTAAATTTGTTCCTGAGTTCTTGAATATTTTTCTCTACCCCCATGAGCATGTTTATGATTTTTATTTTGAAAACTCTTTCAGGAAGATTGATGAATTCAGTTTCACTTGACCCTTTTTCTAGTGTTTGTGGGATTTTGGTCTGAACCAGGTTCCTTGTACATTTCATATTTCTAGTTAGCAGTCTCTAGTGCCCAGAAGCTCTACTCTCTGGACTTTCTCAGCCCCTGGAGCAATGTCTGGGGTCACAGGGGAGCAATGCTGGTGCCTGTGAGTAGAAAAGAGCTGTTTTCTGCTTCCTAGCTGCTATGCCTGTCTCCACTGCCAGAACCAGTGGGCCGAACACATATGTGTAAATGTCTATGCTTTGCATTTGTAGCTGCCATAGGCAGGGCTTCCCTTTGGCTGTCCTGATGCTAGGGCAGGGTCTGCTGGTTTGTGAGGCAGGTGCGGGCTGGAAAGGAGGAAGGCACAACAGGCTGTGTATCACAGTAGCAGTAAGCTCTGTGCAATCCTTTCCCCTTTAGTAGCCCTCTCATGTTGGGAAGTCTCTCAGACTGCCCACCTTTCTTTTGTCCCAGAGCAGCCGGATATGGATCCCTGTTTTCCACAAGCAGCTGAAATCTGTTTCTCCAAGTATTCCACCTGTCTTAGCTTTCCAACCCCACTAATCACCAGAGCATCAGGCAATGGAGGTTCATGCTCCCAGAAAAGATATCCAGGGCTCGATGTTCAGCAGTACCAGGCCTCTACTCCCTACCCACTCCATTTCTTTTTCTTCCACTGGTGAGTTGGGGTGGGGGAAGGGCTTGGGTTCTGCTGGATCATGGCTTTGGTACATTATCCTGTTCCATGAGGTGCGTTCTTTTCTCCAGGTGTAAGCTGTCTGGTGCAGCCTTCTTTCCTGTTGTTCTTTCAGGATTAGTTGCATTAATTATATTTTTGTATTATATGTGGTTTTGGGAGGAGGCCCCTGTCTCACCTCTCATGCCACCATCTTTAATCTAACACAAGAGTCTTTACAGTACTTGGAAGATGACCTGCTCTGGGGACATATTCAAATTAATTTCAAATATCTACTTATTTTTTAATAGACTGTAGTTTGCAATTGAGCTTAGGATAGCAACCTTTATCTTTAATATGGGGCCCATTAGATCCTAAGCGAACTGTCTTTCTCTCAAGCATACTACTATTCTTTTGAATCTTTGATCACACACCCTGATGTATCTCAATACCAGGCCTTTCCACATGCCCTCCTTTCTGCTTAGAATCTATCCCTTCACAGTTTGTAATATTCACTGTGTGATTCCTAGTTATCCTTCATATTTTAGTTTAAAATTCCTTCCTCAAGGAAACCTTCCCTGGATTTTCAGATTAGCTTCATTCCCACTGTTGTATACTTTCATAGTATGCTGCACTTTTACTCTACATTTCATAATCTGAGTTTATAGACCAGTTACGGTTAAAACAAATACTATCCAATAAATAGTTTTAGTCTTTATTTTCCCTCCCCAAATTTAGGGGAGACCAATCCATATATTCCATCCAGAATGACTCTAAACTCTGCTATACTCCCATAATCTTTGATATCTATAAATTCCTTGGATTTTCTAAACAAATATAATTTGCCTTATAATTATGCTATTCTTTTTAAACATCTTGGTATCTTCTCTCTCTTACCCATAGTATGTGCAGCTCTACACAGTCAGCCTGCTGTTAACATATAATTTACTGGAGTGGTATACAGTCCCTTGTGAGAGTGAGGAGTGTGGTTCTTAGCCCATTCTGGTGCTTTTCTCTTGATACTCTACTACAATACATTTTATTTTTTTTCTTTACATATATCTGGAGAAAGAATATTTGTGAAAAACCATATTTGATATATGCATCCCATTGTGTGTATTTTTAAGTTTTTAATTAATAACATCATTCCCAAATAGATGGTTAGGTCTTTGAGGATAAAAAGTGTTACCTAATTTTGTTCATCACTGTGTGCCTAGTATCTAGCATTACATTTTCACACAGATTTGCTGAATAAGTATTTGTTGAATAAATGAATGGTGAGCAAAAATCAGTGAAACCACCACAGTTCAGAAGCAGTCTTGACAACTCAAGTATTGAGTGTAGGCCGATCAAGTGGAGTGTGGAAGTTTAGTAAAGGATGAAAAGGAAAAGTAATTGTGAACATGGATGAGTAAAGGAGCAATAAACTAAACCTTGGTATATAAGCTTTTGCTTCTATATTGAAGGACTTGTAGTTTCACTCACTCACTCTTTATTACTTATCACCTAAATAAATATGCAATGTTCTGTATGAATAAAAACAACCAGCCCTTGAAGTATATATATTACATCTCTGTACTTTTCTAAGAGATGATCCTTGGGATTCAATTTGCATTATTTTTCAATGAGAACAACCCTTATCTCATTCATGATCTTAAGTTCAGTGAAGCAGAGTTTTCCTCAGAATTAGAAAAAGCATACCTTGGTTATTTTGGTTAAACATCATTTTTACCTATGTTTACTTGTTATTTCCCAAATAAGATGAATTCAGTACAGTCTTATGACATTCATTTATATTAACCAAAATATTAACTAAAAATCTCAAGTACATACATTACCAATACCATTCAGCTTTGTTTTCTTGTAAAATTTATTCATTCGTTTTGCTTTTTTTAAAATCTAGAACATTTTTTCCATTTTTTCAGTCTTAGATCTTATGTTTTATATATTTTTTTAAGTAGTGGGGTTTAATTTTTTTGATGTACTGGATTTGTCCTATATTTTAATGAGCACATTTTTTTTAACTATAATGAAAACGCAAATACGTGTAAAATTAACATTGGGTTACCACATTAAAGTATAGGCGCATGTTTGTCTGGTGTTCTATGACATGTTATGCTGTCAAATGGAATTTTATCCTTATGCATTGCTTTCTAACAGAACTGAATTAGAACAAGAGGAGTTTGTGTTCATTTTCTTTGACTGTTTGCTAACTGGATCTTTTAAACTATCTCTTTCCTTTGGTCAATGTGTTTAGTTCAAATAAATAAATACATATATAAATATATATGCATATGTATATAATAATAGTGTCATATGAATATATAAAGACATATTTAATGGTACCTCAAATATTTATGACATGTAGTATTCTGAATCCATATTTTTTTGAAATACATAGAGATTTTTCAGTATTGGTTGTTAGCTTGAGTTTTTAAAAATCTTGCCAGTTACTTTCTGTGTGTTGTTGAGACAGAAGTCCTTTCATTGATTGCTTCTCATTTTCCTTGCTGATGGCCCTCATTAGATAGACAGGCTCTGAGCTAATTAGCGGAGCTTTGTTCTTGACTGCTCATTTCCTCAAATTCTCCACAGGAAGGAAACTTATGAACATTTTGCAAAATTCAACTACATACCAGATAATGATATAATAATAGTAAATATGCTATAGAGATTTGAATATATTTGCAACATGATACACCAATATATACATCCATGACTAATAATGGGACAATCCCCATAAAGGTAATTGGGATAATACCTATGATGCCAAGCCACTGAATGGAGTTACCAGAGCGTGTTCCACCCAACAAAATTCAAAAAATTATGGTACTTCATGGGCCACTGAGCAAAAGCCTGTTTGAACTAGCCCTATCTTATATTCTGGCTCTGTCTTTAATAGCTGAAAGTTTTAAGCCTAGAAACTTCCTCATTTGTACCTTTGGGACAATAATAATGCACCATAGGGTTTTTGAAGATAATATATGATAATAATTGGACACAAAAGAGCATTTAGTTATTATATGAAATAATGCATATATATTGCTTGGCATAGTAACTTCAATAAACAGTAAGTGCTTAACAAATATTAGCCATTATTGTTGTCATGTTGCTTCTGCTGCTGTGTGGTTATTGTTATTTTTACTGCCATATTTAGTGAAAGAGTCCCATAAGAGAAGTAAAGGACATTTACAGCATAGGTACAGTGACTTTATTTCCTCACCCATGACCTGATTATTTTGATTGTACTTATTAAGAAAACTAAAGAAAATACTGGAAAATCCTTGAAAAATAGGCTCATTAGTTACAGAACACAATGTCAACCCATTTTATATCTACCTTCAGGCTTAGGATCAGATAGGTTTCAGTAGTCTTAGAGTTTGCTCATACTTTTGCAATTTACTTTGACCTGGATAAAGAATCAATGCCATGCTTAAGATGTTAAAACTAGATTCATGCTTTGATGTATTTCCCCTGATTTTCCATTTGTCATGAAAAGACAATGTAGTGACTGTTTGGATCCTAACTCATTTCTACACCTGAGTAACCAGCTCTCAGTTCAGATGGCACTGAGAGGGTCTTGGAAAGCTTTTTCTGCTTAAGAATATTACATATTTCTCTAGATAATATTGTATTTCAATTATATGAGCAATATTTCCAGGATCAGAATTCTACCAACACAATTTCCACTCAGTTCAGGCCCAGGTTAGCATACTTGTTAGGCCTTTCTTCCTACCAAGGTTTGAGATTGTCTTTAAAATATATATTAAATACAACCTCCAGAAAGGAATTGTATTTATGATTTGAGATAATAGGGTTTTTTATTACCCCTTTAAAAGAGTCTTTCAATATACCTTTACTGATATGGTATTATCAATGTAAAAACTTTCCTCTTTTAAGAGAGTTTTTTTTTCCTCTAAAACATCTGTCTCATATTTTCAATCTCATATGCTATATGGAACAACAGTGTTTATATGCAATCAGACCCAATGATGAAATTCTTCTGAACTTAGATAATCAGGGTATTTTATACAAGACCTGCGCACAGTTCTAGGTCTGCCCTTCAGCTCTGAAAATAATGGAGCCCCCTTTTGGAGGAAGTACTTATCAGAGTCCCTAAATAACCTTCTATCATTTTGTCGGAAGAAGTATTTTCTTAAAATGAGGTAGCTTTATGAACCTACATAGTAAGGTGAAAAGTCCCCATAAATTCAGTAGCATTAGTACAGACAGAAATTACAATACTTCAGCTACTGTCAGGAGTCAATCAGAAAACATAAATTAATCTCCCTGACAATCTTGTTATGGGGAGAGACAGTTTTCATTTGAAGTACCTGCTGAAAAGGCTGCAACTTTATTAATACAAAATATACCATTTAGCCTTAGGCCCCATATTTTGGCAGCTGAACAAAATGCAGAAATGTTTACAGCTGCCTTTCACTGTTGCAATAAGGCAATCCTTAAGCTCATCTTGAGCTTCCAGTGTGTGCACCATGGTGTTGTAGTGTATGTGAGGGGCTACCAAAGAGATCACAGGCATGACCCTTGGCCTTGAGGAGTCTGCAGTCCAGCAGAGGAAAGAAGGTGCAGTCCCAGAAAAAAAACTTGAAGAAAATTACATAGCAGTATGCCCAGAAATGCAAAAGAAATAGAAACCTAATACCAACTGTCTTTGTAGAGGAAAGTGTTTGTTGATTGTACAAGAAATAAAGCTAGGTATTTGTGTTATATTTCAGGTATGCAATTCTGTGTCTATTTTATCTAGCCTTTCTGATTTATATAGGAGATCACACAGGAAGCTCTTTGATGAACCAGAAAAGGGGGGAGATAAGTCATCCTGACATCAATTCATACCACTTGTGCTCTGCAGCATCCTTTATCTTAGCTGTCCTGTTTTTCAAAGCCCAAGGCCATATCTGCCTCTCTGTTAGTGCATGCATTTCACCTTGTTGCTCTTTAAAAACTGGACAGTGACCAGATCTACGAATTTTGCTTCTGTTTTTCATATTCACTGTATTCCTCCTAAAGCTTTCTACCCTAATTAGATTTAAAACTATGGGAAAGTGTTTCCTGAGCCTGGCTTTCTAGGGTAAAAGGCACATATTTCTTTAATTCTAGAACTATTGAGAAAGACTAGCATCTCTTTCTTCTGCATTATATTAAACACGGCCCTCTGGAGGTAGAGACTTTTTTTTATTTTATCAATAATTTTGTTATATGTCATCTATACTAAACTGGCAGAAGAATCTTCTGTTAGGTAGAAAGTTGGACTATCCAAAATATTCTAACTTCAGCCATGGACCTTTCACTTCAAATTCTCTTTGAATGAAATGTTAGATTTTTCCATCCTCTTATTTTGTAAACATTGTGGAAGTTCTGTGATTATCCCCAATCACCTTCACATACACTCTTCCATCATATGGGAAGAGTCACTCATCACTACGCTTGTAGTTGTGTGTGTTATACCACGTGTATATAAATCTGGACAGCAGAGCCTTTTTGTTTAAATTTTGCTTCAGAATCTATGAATCCAGGTACTATTGCTCAAAGTGTTGTCTTTGAACGATCTTCATTACAGTCACCTGGAGCACTCATTTAAAAACACAGATTTCTGAGAAGTCTGGACTCTACCTCAGACCTAATGAATCAAACACTGTGAAGATTCTGCCTTTGCTCCTGTTATTGAATCTTTCTAGAATTCCCTCAGCTCAAGTACACCCTGTTCTATGAAGCCATCCTTGATTCACATCCTTTCAACAGATGTCATCTTCCCCACAATTATGGCACAGAATGAAAGATGAATCAGAACTGCAATACAGGGGAGTTTTAGGGAAACTGGGATAGGTCATCCAGGAAAAAGATGGGAGGAAGCACATAAGATTTGTACTTAAATTTGTAGTTTTGAAACATGAGCTGAAAATATTACAAATGACTAAGTAATCAACCACATAATATCTATGCTTGGAGAGGAGATTGGTAACAATTTCACAAGAGAATCTTAGGTTAAAGTGAAACTAAAGGGCTAGCCTTCTAGGTGAAACCATGTACAGCAGAGTGAAGTAGTGGTAAAGCCCTTTAAGGGAAGATAGATAAGGTCCTAACTGAGCATGTGCAGTTATGAGACTAATACACCTTAGAGTAATGAAAGCATAATGATGTTAGATATGAATACAGGAGGTTGAGAGAGATACCGAAATTAATCAGGGCCATGGATAAAGCTATTATTAAATGGTAGAGCTGGGGTGTGAACCTAGGTGGGCCTGATTTCAAGTGCTATACCCTGAATATCTTAATTGTGGTTTTGTTCAAACTGTTGCTTCACTCTAGAATGGCTTTCCCTCTATTTGTGCCTGTAAAAACCCTACCGAATCTTCAGCATCACCACAACTTGCTCAAGCTGGTTGGGCACCCCACTCTGACAATAACAATTAATATTCTTCCTGTCACTCTACCCCCCTTTTCATTTGAGAAGCATGGGGGTGCGCTTTCCTGGGCTCTTTTTCTGACGTCCATATATGCCCTGGGATAGAAAATATCAAGGAGAAGTCTACGCTCCTTGGGAGGCCCAGAATACAGGAAGGTCTGTGCAGGGGGCAACATGAGGTCTGGATACCACCTGCATCAGCATCGTCTATTCAAAAGGCATATTTCAGGTCCTCAGCCCACATCTCTTCAATGAGAATCTTCGACTTGGGGCACAGGAATTTTCATTTTCACCAAGTACCCCAGATAATTCTGATGTACAATGAATTCTGAGAGTCAGTAATTCTAGTTCTTCTGAGTCCTTATTCATTTCAAATGCTTCCATTTCATTGGGACAGCACAGCTAATATTCTCAGGTTTTTTTTCTTTAGCATTAAAAAGCAGAGGTGTGAATTGTAATTATTTCATCTGGAGCAAGCATCACTAAATCACACCTGCCATATCTCCCCTGTTAAGCTGCCCCCACTTATGGGTCCCTAGTTCCACCAGTTTTAGAAATAATTCTAAGGAAAGATTAACTGAAAAAAAATAAAAGAAAAACAAAAAAAAAGAAATCAACCAAAACATCAGCCGAATATAGAATTTGAACTTGTTCCCCAGGCATAATTCATTGGGAAACATAAATTACGTTTCAAATTAAAATTCTAGCTGATGAATTTTAGAATTATAATAAGCTAGATTTTCCTACATTCTAAGAATATAAACTCAGTTGATTGCGATGTGTGTAAATATTCTCTCAATTTCTTTGAGAACACAGAAAGAAACAAAAAATAGCCATTGTTTTGGAATAAAGAGAGGAATTATTCATTTAAAAATCATAATGGATTGGATCACTATTATCAACAAAGGTCCTTTGATTCCTAGAGCCATAATTCAGTAGCCTCTTTCCTGTTGAAGAAAAGTGACACATTTTTTTTCAAGCTGCCAACTGCCTGATGAAATGTATGCATGAATAGTACCCCAATATTATACTTTCTCAAATTTTTGCAGGAATGCTTATTCAGCACAAATACACATGCAAACATACCTTCTCATGACTAGTTGGCATTTTATTGGGGGTTCATGATTACTATTCTGCTATATAAGTGTTCTGAATCTCAAATTCATTATTTTCGTTATATCAGAATTGTTCACATAGTATTTGTAAGTTAGACCCCATGAACGATATAGAAATAATTTGTATGTTTAATTCAATTATTGAATTTGGGAAGCAGAAGATTCTTAATCTTCAAACCAATATGATAATACTTAGATTTAGGAATAAAAAATTTACCCTGATAAGTCTCCATTGACCTCAGTGAACATGCAACTTTGAACTAGTGTCAAATATTTTACAATCAGAAATGAAAATGAGATTTTTCATATCTGGGTAGTAGCATGAATTCTTTTAAAATAGCAAATGTGTAGTGGTGAATTGATGATATACATGATCTCAGAGTATGTGTAGTATGAATAAATTTACCTTGAAGAACTTTCTAATAGTTATTTTATTTATATTTAAACATACACACCATCAATGCATTTTTTTAGCAATAAACAATTATTTCATTATCCTTGAGAGATGGTAAGAATATATGGTAAAATAGGGCTATTTTATGATAAAATAGGACTAATATATGATAAAAAAATAACTATCCCATTTATAGTATACTATGGCTTGGTAGTTAAGTACTCTAGTCCTGGAATTGAAAAAACCTATGTTTTAAATCTCATCTACACTACTTACTCTAGCCTTGTTACCTTACATAAGTTAGTTAACCTTTCCAAGATCAAATTTTATATTCTATAAAATGGATAAAATATTAATAGCAACCTCATGGGGTAGTTTTGAGGTTTGAATGAATAAATGTAACAATTCATGAAATCAATGAATGTAAGGAGAATATTACTCGGTTCCTGATAAAAAATAAGTACTTCATAAATGTTAGCTTTTATTTTTATTATTGCCAAATTTGTGATTAATTTTTGTGAGTGGTGTAAGATAGGGATTTAGTTTCATTCTTTTAGATATGAATATCCAATTTTCCAAGCACCATTTATTGAAGAGAATGTCTTTTCTCCACTGAGTAGAAATACTTGTCTCACTTGTCAAATATTAGCAGGCCATGTATGCGTGGGTTTATTTCTGAGCTCTCAATTTTGTTTCATTTGTCTTTGTGTCCGTTTTTATGCAAGTACCATACTATTCTGATTACTATAATTTTATAATGTAGTTAGAAGTCAGGACATGTCATGCCTCCAGCTTTGTTCTTCTTCTCAGGATTGGTTTGGCTATTTGAGGTCTTCTGTGATACATATTTTAGGATTTTTTTTCTACTTCTATAGAAATTGCCAGGGGAACCATGATTGCAATTGCACTGCATCTATAGATGGCTTTGGACAATATGGACATTTTAACAATATTAACTTTCCCAATCCATGAACACAAGATACCTTTCCATTTACTTGTGTCTTCGTCAGTTTCTTTCATCAATGTGTTTCAGTTTCCAGTGTAGAGATTTTTTACCTCCTTGGTTAGATTTATTCGTATTTTACCATTTTTGATGCTATTGTAAATCAGGTAGTTTTCCTTATTTTTTTCAGATAATTCGTTATTCGTGTATAGAAACACTACTGATTTTTTTAATATAATTTATTTCGGTATCATTAATCTACAATTACATGTGCAATATTATAGTGATTAAACTACTCCTTCATCAGGTCCCTCCCACCAACCCCATTACAGTCACTGTCCATCAGCGTAGTGACATGCTATAGAGTCACTACTTGTCTTCTCTGAGTTGTACAGCCCTCCCTGTGCCCCCTCAAAATTATGTCTGCTAAGCATAATGCCCCTTTTTCCCTCTTATCCCTCCCTTCCCACCCATTTTCCCCAGTCCCTTTCCCTTTGGTAACTATTAGTCCGTTCTTGCGTTCTGTGAATCTGTTGCTGTTTTGTTCCTTCAGTATTTTTTCTTCGTTCTTATACTCCACATATGAGTGAACTCATTTGATACTTATCTTTTTCGGCTTGGCTTATTTCACTGAGCATAAAACCCTCTAGCTCCATCCATGTTGCTGCAAATGGTAGGACTTGTTTTCTTCTTATGGCTGAATAATATTCAATTGTGTATATGTACCACATCTTCTTTATCCATTCATTTACTGATGGACAATTAGGTTGCTTCCATTTCTTGGCTATTGTAAATAGTGCTGCAATAAACATAGTGGTGCATCTGTCTTTTTCAAATTGGGCTGCTGCATTCTTAGGGTAAATTCCTAGGAGTGGAATTCCTGGGTCAAATGGTATTTCTATTTTGAGTTTTCTGAGGAACCTCCATACTGCTTTCCACAATGGTTGAACTAATTTGCAGTCCCACCAGCAGTGTAGGAGGGTTCCCTTTTCTCCACAACCTCGCCAACATTTGTTGTTGTTTGTGTTTTGGATGTTGGCCATTCTCACTGGTGTGAGGTGATATCTCACTGTGGTTTTAATCTGAATTTCTTCTTTAGAGAAGTGTCTATTCATGTCCTCTGCCCATTTCTTAATTGGATTATTTGCTTTTTGTTTGTTAAGGTGCATGAGTTCTTTATATATTTTGGATGTCAAACCTTTATCAGATACGTTATTCATGAATATATTCTCCCATACTGTAGAATGTCTTCTTGTTCTACTGATGGTGTCCTTTGCTGTACAGAAGCGTTTCAGCTTGATATAGTCCCAATTGTTCATTTTTGCTTTTGTTTCCCTTACCTGAGGAGATATGTTCATGAAGAAGTCACTCATGTTTATGTCCAAGAGATTTTTGCCTATGTTTTTTTCTAAGAGTTTTATGGTTTCATGACTTACATTCAGGTCTTTGATCCACCTTGAATTTACCTTTGTGTATGGGGGTAGACAGTAGTCCAGTTTCATTCTCTTACATGTAGCTGTCCAGTTTTTCCAACACCAGCTGCTGAAGAGGCTGTCATCTCCCCATTGTATATCCAAGGCTCCTTTATCAAATATTAATTGACTGTATATGTTTGGGTTAATGTTTGGATTTTCTATTCTGTTCCACTGGTCTGTGGGTCTGTTTTTGTGACAATACCAAATTGTCTTGATTACTGTGGCTTTGTAGTAGAGCTTGAAGTCAGGGAGCATAATTCCCCCTGTTTTATTCCTCTTTCTCAGGATTGATTTGGCTATTTGGGGTCTTTTGTAGTTCCATATGAATTTTAGAATTATTTGTTCCAGTTCATTGAAGAAAGCTGTTGGTAGTTTGATAGGGATTGCATTGAATCTGTAGATTGCTTTAGGTAGTATAGCCATTTTGACAATATTTATTCTTCCTAGCCAAGAGCATGGGATGCATTTCCATTTGTTAGTGTCCTCTTTAATTTCTCTTAGGAGTGTCTTGTAGTTTTCAGAGTACAGGTCTTCCACTTCCTTCGTTAGGTTTATTCCTAGGTATTTTATTCTTTTTGATGCAATTGTGAATGGAATTGTTTTTCTGATTTCTCTTTCTGTTAGTTCATCATTAGTGTATAGGAAAGCAACAGATTTCTGTGTGTTAATTTTGTATCCTGCAACTTTGCTGAATTCAGATATTAGTTCTAGTAGTTTTGGAATGGAATCTTTAGGGTTTTTTATGTGCAGTATCATGTCATCTGCAAATAGTGACAATTTGACTTCTTCTTTACCAATCTGGATGCCTTGTATGTCTTTGTTTTGTCTGATTGCTGTGGCTAGGACCTCCAGTACTATGTTGAATAACAGTGTAGAGAGTGGACATCCCTGTCTTGTTCCCGATCTTAGATGAAAAGCTTTCAGTGTCTCGCCATTAAGTATGATGTTAGCTGTGGGTTTGTCATATATAGCCTTTATGATGTTGAGGTACTTGCCGTCTATACCCATTTTGTTGAGAGTTTTAATCATGAATGGATGCTGAATTTTGTCAAATGCTTTTTCAGCATCTATGGAGATGATCATGTGGTTTTTGTTCTTCTTTTTGTTGATGTGGTGGATGATGTTGATGGATTTTCGAATGTTGTCCCATCCTTGCATCCCTGGGATGAATCCCACTTGATCATGGTGTATGATCCTCTTGATGTATTTTTGAATTCGGTTTGCTAATATTTTGTTGAGTATTTTTGCATCTACGTTCATCAGGGATATTGGTCTGTAATTTTCTTTTTCGGTGAGGTCTTTGCCCGGTTTTGGTATTAGAGTGATGCTGGCTTCATAGAATGAGTTTGGAAGTATTCCCTCCTCTTCTATTTTTTGGAAAACTTTAAGGAGAATGGGTGTTATTTCTTCTCTATATGTCTGGTAGAATTCAGAGGTGAATCCATCAGGTCCAGTGGTTTTGTTCTTGGGTAGTTTTTTGATTACTGCTTCAATTTCATTGCTGGTGATTGGTCTGTTTAGTTTTTCTTTTTCTTGCTTGGTCAGTCTTGGGAGGTTGTATTTCTAAGAAGTTGTCCATTTCTTCTGTGTTTCCCAGCTTGTTAGCATATAGATTCTCATAATATTCTCTTATAATTCTTTGTATTTCTGTGGGGTCCGTCGTGATTTTTCCTTTCTCATTTCTGATTGTGTTTATGTGTGTAGATTCTCTTTTTCTCTTAATGAGTCTGGCTAGGGGTTTATCTATTTTGTTTATTTTTTCAAAGAACCAGCTCTTGGTTTCATTGATTTTTCCTATTGTTTTATTCTTCTCAATTTTATTAATTTCTTCTCTAATCTTTGTTATGTCCCTCCTTCTGGTGACTTTGGGCCTCATTTGTTCTTCTTTTTCCAATTTCAGTAATTCGAATCACTACTGACTTTTGTGTTGAGATTGTTTCCTTCAGTTTTACTGAATTCACTGATTAGATCTTAGGTTTTTTGGTGAGGTCTTTTGAATTTTCAATAAATAAAATCATGTTTTCCTTAAATAAAGACAGTTTTATTTCTTCCTTTCTAAATCTAATGACTTCTATTTCTCTTTCTTGCCTAATTGCTCTCGGTAAGGTAGAAACATGGAAACAACCTAGTTGTCCATTAAGAGATGCCTGGATAAAGAAAAAGTGTTATATATATATATGTGATGACTATAGTTAACACTACTGTTTGGTATATTTGAAAGTTGCTAAGAAATTAAACCCTATAATCTCTCATCACAAGGAAAAAAATATAACTATATGAGATGATAGATGTTAACAAACGTCGCAGTAATCATTTCACAATATGTGTATGTTAAGTCATGTTGTGCACCTTAAAAATACAGTCTGTGTGCCATTTATATCTCTATAGAAAGGCAATAATTTCAGAAATTTGTGGCAATAACATTTTCCTTTGCCAAATGTTTCTTAGGACTTCATAGCTCATATCCAGTGTGATGAGACATAATTAATTTTTTTATATGAGCATTTAACTGGTATATTGCTTCAGCTACACATTGAGAAAACATTAAATGAGAAACAACTGAGGTGATCTATGACAATAAAAACAGAAGAGCCAGAGAACAATGAAAAACTAACATTATTTTGCCTGTTTTATGGCATTGGGTACCATATTATCCTTATGTCTTTCCTTAAACTAAAAATAAAAATAAATTATGAAATTAGGAATAAAGAATTGCTGAGATGGTGAAAGAAAAAAGGCCCATTTATCTTTCTGGGTGAGATTAGTAGATGCTGGCCTTGATAAAAAGAAAAGAAAAGAAAACTACATTATTTTCCATTTTATTTTTATGTTTGTTTCCCAATCTCAACTTGATATTTAAAAATATCATTACAACTAATTATCTTTTTTATGGACTTCATTTGATATTAGAATTTAATAATTTTGTTTCTATCATTAAATTAATTATATATGCAATGTGGGTTACTTTATCCTTACTAAACACTGGTGTGTTCTGATGTTTTCATATTAGTTTGTTTTAATCACACTCTTCTATCAAATAAGTGAAGAGGTAATGCTTAAGTCTATATATGAAAATCATTTTCAGTGAACCATTAACAAATTTCTATATGAGTAATCATGCATTTTAAATGCCCGACAGAAAAACAATACTATTGCCAAAGAGATCCATAGAATTAGAATATTTATGTGCATTAGAATGCTAGAATTTTTTGATTCCTGTGCAATTAATTTTTGAACTAGGGAGATTTACAGTCTATATTGTGGAAAAATGGAAGAACTAAAATCTAACAAGGAAAGCAATCAGCATGAGACTAAGTACTGAATTTAAGAAATGGAGTAGGAGCTAATGATAAATTTGACTTCACAGCTTGTAATTAAAACATTTTATAAATAGCCCACTTCAGGAAATAATACAGAAGACATAAGATATTGAAACTTCTTTTGAAATATCAAATTATTTGAATCTGATGAAATTTGAAGTATTGTCATTTGTAGCAGGAATTTTTTACCTCGGGTTGTTGTAGAGGCCTTAATATTTAAGAGAGGTAGTACTTGATTTGGGGGCAATTGAAACAATTTCCTTCTTCAGGGTCAGGAATGTAAGTCTAAAGATGACACAGAAAGTTTGTGAAGTGCTTTTATGCTTATTATCTTATTTGTATCTCATAATAATCCAGTGATGTACTTCACAAGGTCAGATCTAGTGAATATTTTAATCACATATGATTCTTGCTGTGCACAAGACACTCAATCCTTCTTACTACAGATCTATTTGAACTCGATTCTTACTATGGATAACTGACATTGTTCCACAAAGTGGAACTTTTCTTTGAATGTAGTATTTAACACTTACATTAATGATGTAAATCAATTGAGGAAGGCATTGAATTTACACATCAGGCTTAATAGTCACTGTAGACAATATAAATAATGTTCTACATTGCAATTTAATTTGTCAATCAATTCAATTTTAAATATAGTTCTTTATTTTGCTACCTATATGTTTGTTTACAAAAAGATTAAATTTACACACAATTTATATAGAATTCATTACCATTAAGTAATTTGTCATTTAAGGAAAACTGATAATTAATTATACTTGTGGTATTTAGCAAATACATATATAAAATTCCATATTGTAATGCTGAAAGTCATAAAGAAAAGAGATCAACATAGTGTCCATTTGTCCTCTATTTAAATTGTAATTATGATTGGTCTCTCAAGTTTATTGGAACATTCTTTTCAACATTTCCTAATTATAATATATTACTTGTATTTTGTTTGTTCTGTAATTTTTCTAGAGAGAGTGACAATGTTATGGAATCATATGGTAGTTTTGTGATGGACTAAGGTAAAGTAGGGTCATAAATCCAATTTATAATTATGATCTAATTTGCATAATGAAATATCTCTTAATGAATTAAATAGATAAAATAGATACTAGGTTTACTAGTATACAATATATTTTAAGTACAATAAGTTATGATCTCAATTTTGGGGTTTCATTGTTATTTCTCTACCATTCAAAGTTCTTGGTTAATTTAGAATAAAATGCTAATTTGTAATACTAAGTTTATAGTGATCAGTTGTGTTTACAAAATAAATCAGTATTTTCTCAAATATATGTCTCACATTGTCATATTAGTTTTCTTATAACATTCATCAACAGTTTTATTTTTATATTGTTTCATTTTAATTCCAATTATGGATAGGAATTACATCCTACATATAGAAATTGTGGGGATTTCTCTCAAACTGCATTTATATTTATCAAGTATTTTCATTATTTGAAGAAGGGTATTGTTTCAGACCATTTGAAATCCTCAAATTGGATGCTTTCAGCTATCTATTTATTAGCTCTATATAGGGAAATATTCTTTCACAGGTACAAAAATAACCTTAACTGAACTCACTCCTGTTTTTCCTTAAGTAAATAATAGTGAAGCCTTCTGTCCACTGGAAACCATAGAAGAGAAACAGTATGGGAGAATATATTCATAAGCAATAATCTGATAAGGGATTAACATCCAAAATATATAAAGAACACATACACATATGACTCAACACCCAAATGACAAATTACCTGATTAAAAAATGGATGGAGGATATGAACAGACATTGTTCCAAAGAAATACAGATGGCCACAGACACATGAAAAGATACTCCACATAGCTAATCATCAGGGAAATGCAAATCAAAATCACAATGATATTTCACCTTACACCACAGTTAGAATGGCCACTATCCAAAAGAAAAGAAATAATGTGTTCCATTTACTTCTGACACTTATTATTGCTGATGAGCCTTATGTAAGTCTGATTACAGTTCTTTTGTAGATAATTAGTCTTTTCTCTCTGGTAAGCAGTAAGATTTTCTCTTTGTCTTTGATACTTCTCTTTTTTACCACTTGATGAGTCTAGATGAAGGTTTGTTATTTTGCATTTTGTTCAATATCCAGTATATTCCTTAAGGCTAAGCAGTTCCTTAAAGCTATTCCAAGTTATTCCTTAAGGCTAAGGCAAATTACACTGCAATGTAGAACATTATTTATACTGTCGACAGTGACTATTAAGACTGATGTATAAATTCAATAAGGATGTGGAGAAATGCAGACCCTCCTACACTGTTGGTGGGAAAGTCAGTTGGTGCAGCCACTATGGAAAGCAGTGTGGAGGTTCCTCAAAAAAAACAAAAATAGAAATACCATAGTACCCAGTAACTCCACTTCTAGGAATATACCTGAAGAAAAAAAAAATTCTGATTTGAAAAGACATATGCACCCCTATATTTATCACCACATTATAATATTCAAGATATGGAAGCAGCCAAAGTGTCCATAAGTAAATGAATGGATAAAGAACAAGTGGTTCATATACACAATGGAATATTATTCAGCCATAAAAAGAAAACAAATCCTACCATTTGCAACAACATGGATGGAGATAGAGGGTATTATGCTCAGTGAAATAAGTCAAGCAGAGAAAGACAAATACCATATGATTTCACTTATGTGTGGAATCTAAAAACAAAATGAACAAAATAGCAGTAAACTCATAGACACTGAGAATACCATGAGGGAGGGGCTAGGGTGGGTTGCTGGGAAGGATGAGGGGGATAAAAGAGCACAAAAACATCAATAATAATATAAGTTGGTCACAGAGATGGTAGTACAGCATGGAGAACATAGCCAATGATTCTGTAACATTTTCCTATGTTGACAGTAACTGCATTAGTCCTAATGAGGATTTAATAATTTGGGTAACCTTTGAATCACTGTGTTGTATACTTGAAAGCAATAGAAGATTGTATATCAACTATACTTCAATAAAAAAGAAAATAAAAGAAGATTATGAAGTTTTTTAGGTTGTTTATTCCTATAGTAATAGTTTTCTTATTGGACATGAATCATGAATTAGGATTCAATGAGATATGTTTATCTCAATAAATACATTAAAACACTCTGATCAGCCCTAATGTTGGCAATAAACACCAATTGCTTGCAAGTTTGGTCTATCCAATTCCAGAACCATTAATAACCAAATATAGCAATATATTAATTCTGTCCCACCTGGAAGTGGTATTTGTTTGGAATCCACAGCACTATAACATAGATTTCATGTCTCTTGCCTGACTAGAAGGATCAATCTTCAGTGTGCTTACAAATTCTACTTAGCTTTCTTATTATCATCTTTACAGTCATGTTTTCTACACTTTTTATCTCTAGGTGCTGGTCATGGAAAAGAACCAATTCCATAAAAGCCAGTCTGGTATCAGCAGACATGTTTCTCCATATAGACATGTAAAATACTTCCTTAGTCTGTGAACTGAGAAATTTACATTAAAATACTGAGATGAGTAGAGGAAAATAATTAATACAGTAAGAAGTATTAACATTCCTTCACAATTTGTTACAAGAGTCGCTATGGTACAAAATGTGAAAGATTTATATTTCATCTCTAAAATGTTTTAATCCTGTGGTTCTCAAAATTTTTCTTTCACAAGAATCACCAGAGAAGCTTGTTTTAAATGCAGTTTGCTGCATCCAAGGTCAAAGATTATGTGGTTAGGACCTTGGAACTTGTATTTCTAACAAGTTATCCATAAACAATTCTAATGTTCTTATTTGTGGCCCATACTTTCACCAGTTTCTGAAATCATCAAGCTATTGGGATCATGATCATTGTACTCAACTTATCAAAATTTCAGGAAATTTAAATAGATGTGTCATTGCAAATGGAGATAAGAGTATTAATTTAAAGGGCTATGGTTAAAATATTCTGTCTCACATTTTAGTCAGGCATGGCCTATTTTCTTAACAGTATAAGTGAATGGACATGTAGGTTCCAATTCATGGAAGGTACTGGAAAAACAGTACCGGAAGTAGTTATTGAGGGGTATTTTACTCTGCTGGGTAAAATATAGCATCCATGAGTAGATGGTAATAGAATTTTGTGCTCTAGGCATACACTTGGTAATGAATAAAAGGTCAAGATAAAGTATCTGGATATCACAATAGGTAATTAGAGCACAGTTATGGGAAATTTGGGGCAAGCAATGCTTCAAAGTCCTGGTAAGTAGGCAAGAAGCAACAGTTAGGTATATCTTATGGCAAAAAGGTCTCACATTTATAAAAGGAGCAGGGAATAGGCAAATTGTTAGAAAATAAACTATTAAAAATTTCCAAATATCTATTATTTTCATTACAAGAACCTGCTACAATTTTGATGACCCATTATGAGGCATCCATTTCATTACTTAGTGTATCATTTTTTTTCCCTCTCCATAAATGCCCACAGTCCTTCATTACTCTTTCTCTTGTCCAGTTTATTTAGGCCCCACATTCACTCTAAGACCTTACTCATTATTCTGAAAATCAGTGATAGAAGCAGTATTCATCTATCTAGTAGGCCAGAAAGTCTATTTTAAAGTCCACATTCTGGAGCAAGAGCTATTTCTATTACTTCATCAGAGTAGACCAGAACAAATCCAGACCCTGTCTGGACTTTATTGTCTCCTTTTACCTTTCACTCTAGTCTTCAATTTGTCCTCCTCTTGACATTTCTGGCCACTTCACTTTGATCCCTTGCTTTCCATTTTTGTCTTCACTCCATTCTTCATATTTGCACATGGTATTTTATTCTTTAGGTACTTATTTTTTCTATTTTAACTGAGACTTCCTATTTCGAAAAAGCAAAATTAGACTGTGTATTAGTCTTCTATTCCTGCATAACAAATTACTACAAACATGGTGGTTTAAAATGACACAAATTAATTTCTTTAATAATTTCCATGAGTAGCAGTCTAGGCATTGAATAGGTGAGTCCTCTGCCCAGGCCCTCACCAGACTAAAGTCAAGGTGTGGGCCAGAGCTGGGATCTAACCTGAGGTTCAGGTTCCTTTTTCAAGCACAGGTGGTTGTTGGCACATTTAATTTCTTTCCAGCTCTAGAACCACAGAGGCTGCATTTCTTTTCAAAACCTGCATGACCAGACCCTTTTGACACTTCATCCTTTTTTGAAGGCCTCTTCTGAAACATCAGGGCCACCTAGCATTAGCTTCCTTTTGTTTACTTTAAAGTCAACTTAATAATATCCTAATTAAGGGAGTGTTATCCAGTCATGTCATATTCACAGATTCTACCTACACTCAAGGAAAGGTAATTATATGGGCCATGTCCACCAGAGGGCAGGGATTTGTGGGTCACCTAGAATTCTGCCTAGCACAGGCTGTTTCAGGTAATTACTTTCCCAGTTGACAGAGAGCTCATAGGCCTTTTTTGCCTTATTCTTAGGAGATCACCTACTTAGCTCATCCTTATTCCTAGGTATGATGCAGGAGCTGGGCAGTCTACGTCCCCACTGGGAACCCAGAAATGTAACCACACCTGAGGGTTTGGAACTTCCCTAATCTGATTTGAGGATTTCCATTTTAACTATCAGATAAAAACCTCCCCAATTCTTATCTCATTCAGTGATAGGAACATACAATTCATGTCTGAACATGATGGAGATAACATTAAATGTACAATGTTGGCCTTTGATAGGATTTTTTAATCTACTCTTACTGATTTTTCTAGATTCCAGATTTCATCTAAGATAATTTTCTATCTGAACTTCTAACACAGAATTGAAAGGTTGTCCTTTTTTAAAAAAATTATTTTGGGAAGAGCTCTCTATTATCTACTATTTCATTCTATTTCTCCATCTTTCATTCTGTAGTGGCCTGAGCATTCTTAATTATCTGTGATTTGTTTTTTATGAATGTTGGTGTTATCTTCAGTAATTATATTTCTATTTTAAATAATTTTTTAGTCACATATATTAAGCA
>JAVSCE010018408.1:0-41665 GCA_032199065.1 Smutsia gigantea
AGTCATGAAACCAGAAAACTCTTAGAAAAAAACATAGGCAAAAATCTCTGGACATAAACATGAGCAACTTCTTCATGCACTATCTCCCCGGGCAAGGGAAACAAAAGCAAAAATGAACAAGTGGGACTATATCAAGCTGAAAGCTTCTGTACAGCAAAGGACACCATCAGTAGAACAAAAAGACATCCTGCAGTATGGGAGAATATATTCATAAAAAACGTATCTGATAAAGGGTTGACATCCAAAATATATAAAGAACTCATGCACCTTAACAAACAGAAAGCAAATCCAATTAAGAAATGGGCAGAGGACATGAATAGACACTTCTCCAAAGAAGAAATTCAGATGGCCAACAGGCACATGAAAAGATGCTCCACATCGCTAATCATCAGAGAAATGCAGATTAAAAACCACAATGAGATATCACCTCACACCAGTGAGGATGGCCAACATCCAAAACACAAACAACAACAAATGTTGGCGAGGATGTGGAGAAAAGGGAACCCTCCTACACTGCTGGTGGGACTGCAAATTAGTTCAACCATTGTGGAAAGCAGTATGGAGGTTCCTCAAAAAACTCAAAATAGAAATACCATTTAACCCAGGAATTCCACTCCCAGGAATTTACCTTAAGAATGCAGCAGCCCAATTTGAAAAGGACAGATGCACCCCTATGTTTATTGCAGCACTATTTACAATAGCCAAGAAATGGAAGCAACCTAAGTGTCCATCAGTAGATGAATGGATAAAGAAGAAGTGGTACATATACAGAATGGAATATTATTCAGCCATAAGAAGAAAACAAATCCTACCATTTGCAACTACATGGATGGAGCTAGAGGGTATTATCCTCAGTGAAATAAGCCAAGCCGAAAAAGACAAGTATCAAATGATTTCACTCATATGTGGAGTATAAGAACAAAGAAAAAATACTGAAGGAACAAAACAGCAGCAGACTCACAGAACCCAAGAACGGACTAATAGTTACCAAAGGGAAAGGGACTGGGGAAAATGGGTGGGAAGTGAGGGATAAGAGGGAAAAAGGGGCATTACGATTAGCAGATATAATGTTGGGGGGGCACGGGGAGGGCAGTACAACTCAGGGAAGACAAGTAATGATTCTATAGCATCTCATTACGCTGATGGACAGTGATTGTAATGGAGTTGGTGGGGGGGACCTGATGAAGGGGTAGTTTAATAACCATAATATTGCACATGTAATTGTAGATTAATGATAATAAAATAAATTATATTAAAAAAAAGCCTGAGTAGATTAGTTGCAATGAAAGAAATCAGAAAGCATTACCAAATAATTATCACCCAAAAAAAGTCTGCACCCAAATGTTATTGGTGAGTTTTATTGGTGAGTTTCTTCCCAATCTTTTGGAAGATGATTAACTCCTGTGCTTAAGTTCTAGTCTAGAAAATGGAATTTAAAAAGGAAATTGAGTTGATTCATTGTGAAGCTGGCATTATTGTGATAATAAAAACTCATAAAGATGGTTCCAAAAAAGAAACTTATGGATCTATTCTAAATAAAATACTAACAAATCTCAGCAGAATTAGAAGTATAAACACTATGTAATATATCTGCTTTTCAACAGGTCTAATTTTAAAAGCATTGGCACATCATAGTTGATGCCAAAAAGCATTTGAAAATGTTAAACACAAGTTCCTGATTTTTTTCATTATTAAAAACCAGAAACAGGAGGATACTTCATTAACATGAAAGAGAGTATCTCAAACCAACAAGCAGCATCATACTTAGTAGAGAAATAAGAGTCTAATAAAGTTAAGGAAAACATAACTATACCTTTTGTTATCATTACTTTGTTCTGGAAGTTCTGGTTTATGAAATAAGATATAAAACAGAAATAAAAGTCGTTATAATTTTTTAAGAAAAAAAAAAGAGGATAATTCTCCCTTGTCTACCCAATAAAATGAACTGAGAAAATGTTTTTAATTAAGGGAATTTTAAAACTGGCAGTATAACTTGCTTTTATAAGATTGTTGACAATTCAAAACTATGATAGGAAATTATTATTTTCTCAATGGCAACAAATAGTAAAATACCTAAGAATAAACTTAACAAGAAATGTGGAAAACCTATTCATTATTCCACAAACACTTTATGTATCAGATTCTGTATTAGGTTTCTGATAAATGTGAGTGAAGTGGACAGAGTGTCTGGTGTTACAGACCTATACAAATAAAACTGAGAAACTTCTGTGAGATATAAACCAAGACTTGAAAACTTAGAACACCATACTTTTATACTGGATGGAAAGACTGACTGTTGGCAAGATATCAGTCCTCCACATATTACATCATAGGTTTAATGAAATCCCAATTTTTAAAAGATACAGTGGGATTACTTTTGAAAATTGGCAAAATGATTCTAAAATTTGGAAGAAGAAAACTAGAAAATAACAAAAAAATGTTTTGAACAAAAGCACTTATAGAGATGTTTCATTAGAAATCAAAATAAATGACACAGCTATAGTAATTAAAATAGTACAGTACTCTTGCAACTCAATAATAAATGATAACTCAATTAAAAATGGGCAAAGGATTTGAAGATATTTTCCCAAAGAAATAAACAAATGGCCAATAAGCAAATGAAAAGATGCTAAATAAACATCATTAGCACTCAGAAAAACACAAATCAAAACAACTTGGATTGCTAGAATAAAAAAGACAGATAATAATAAGTGTTGACAAGGATGTGGAGAAATTTGAACCCTCCAAACATTGCTGGTAGGGATGTAAAATGGTGCAGCTGCTTTGGAAAACAATCTGGAAGTTCCTCAAAAGTTTAAACATAAAGTTACTATATACCCAGCAGTTCTACTCCTGGGTATATACCCTGGAGAAATGAAAACATATGTTCACATACAAAAACTTGTACATGAATGTTCAGAGCAGCATTATTCATAATATCTGAAAAATGGAATCACCCTAAAAGTCCATCAACTGATGAGTGCACTGATCAATAATAGGTGGTATATGCATACACTGGAATATTATTCAGCCACTAAAAAGGAATAACATACTCATGACTACAGGATGGCTGAACCTTGAAAACATTATGCTAAGTGAAAGAAGCCAGCCATAAGAGACCACATAGATAGTGCATGACTCCATTTATATGAAATGTCCAAAACAGACAAATCCACTAACACAGAAAGTAGATTAGTGGTTGAGTGCCTAGAACTAAGAGGATTAAGGCAAATAGGGAGTGACTACAAATGGGTGCAGGTCTTCTATTTGGGGTGATGAAAATGTTGATTGTGGTGATGGTTGTACAACTCCATGAAGTGACTAAAAACTATTGAACTGTACACTTTAATGGGTAAACTGTATGGTATGCAAATTATATCTCAATAAAGCTTTTATTTTTAAAAAATAGTATGGTATTGGCACAAGAACAGAACATCACTACATATAAAACAACCCCATCACATAGAAGAACTTAATGTAGCATAAAGATAGTAACACAGAGTGGTGGAAAAATGGAACAAGAACAATTACTTATTTACCTAGAGAAAAAATATCAAATTATATTATAATTTCATGTCACATATCAACATCATTTTCATGTGGATCAAAATTTAATATAAAAAATAGGCCATATTTTAAAGAACAAAATATAGTATACTAGTTTTTAATCTTGGAATGGGGAAAGACTTGCTTGCTTAACCAGCTCGCAAATAGAAATGTCAATAGATTTAAGTTTATAAATTTAAAACAATCTTAATAAAATCATAAAGAAATAAAAATATTAGCAAGATTGGCAAATTTTGTTTCAGTGGATACAAAAGGGATCATTCTAATATTTAAATTACTAAGGGAGATACTTAGTCCCCAAAAGTACATGGCAAAGTATATGAACAGAAAATTTGCAAAAGAGGACATTCAAATGAAAATGAATAGTATTTTTCAATCATCAAATTATTGAAAAATATTTTTTAATCAGTAATTTCCCCCAATTTTTATTTAAGTACAATAAACATATTATATTAGTTTCAGGTGTACAACATAGTGGTTCAACATTTATATACATTATGAAACGCTCACCATGATAACTATAGTTACTATTTGTTACCATACAAAGATATTACAATATTATTATTGGCTATATTCTTTATGCCAGCTTGCTTTTTATGTGTTTAAAAAAAGAGTTCAAAAATCTGATGTTAGAAGAATTCCTATTTTGCTGTACCAGTATCATTACTGGGCAGTAATTATACCAAAAATGTCCTAATTTGCTCTGTTAAACCTTAATTAGCATTTATTTGATTATTTGTGAGTTTCAAGATTTTTATATATGAATGTTAGTTATTTTTCTCTTTTTTTTCTTTGAATTGTCTATTCTTGACATTTATCTACTGATCTTTGTGTATTTATTACTGAGAAAAGATCCATATCAAATAGTACAGATGTATTTTAGGTAGTGAAAGTAAATAATTATGTGATTAATTTGCTATTGGAGATGTCCTGCTAAAGGGTGCCCTAGAATCATTGTAATTTAATGCTAGCATCAATGACTGAGTGGCAAAACTGACAACTTTCTTGGAAATTCACTTGGCATGCTCAAAAATGTTCGTATCTTCAACCCAATACTCTATATCCACCCCGAGGAATTTATTTGAAATGCAGACAAAGATTTATTGATGTGTATCTCATTAAGTTAGGACCTTTAACTTCTCATTTTTTCTGTAGGAAGACTGGAGACTCATGAAAATCAAAGCCTGGTGAAGCTGGGGCAGGCTCTGGTAGGGGTCAAGGTACAGAAATCAGGCCCCCTGCTCCTCTTACCTTCCCAGAGCCATCCTGCTCCCCAGGGAAAATGTCAGGGTGGAGCAACAGCAGCCCCAGTGTGTCCTACACCAGCTTCCTCCTGGCAGGCTTCCCCGGGCTGCAGGAGTCCCGAGCCCTCCTGGTGTTGCCCTTCCTCAGCCTCTACCTGGTGATCGTCTCCACCAGTGCCCTGGTCACCTGTACGGTGGTGGCCCAGGGGAGCCTGTACCTGCCCATGTACCTGCTCATCGCCCTGCTCCTGGCTGTCAACATCTGCACTGCCCCCACTGTGGTGCCTGCCGTGGTGTTCAGCTTCTCCACCCACTTCAACCGCATCTCCCTGCCTCGCTGTCTGATCCAGATGTTCTGCATCTAATTCCTCATTGCTTTTGACGGCAGCATCCTCCTGGTCATGGCCCTGGACTGCCATGTTGCCATCTGCTATCCTCTCCGCTACCCAGAAATAGTGACAGGCCACCTGCTGGCTGGCCTGGTGGGGACGGCAGCGGTCAGGAGCACTTACACTGTTGCTCCAGTGCTGGGGCTGGCCTCTTGGGTTTGCTTCTGCCGCTCAGACATCATCCATCATTTTGCTTGTGAGCACATGGCCTTGATGAAGCTGTCCTGTGAGGACATCTCTCTAAACACGACTGTGGGACTCACTGTCCACGTTTTCAACAGAGTCCTACACATGCTGCTACTTGGAGCCTCCTACTCCCGCATTATCCATGCTGCTTTCCGTATTTCATCAGCTGGGGCCCGCTCAAAGGCCCTCAACACCTGTGGCTCCCACCTACTGGTCATCTTCACTGTTTATTCCTCCACCATGTCCTCATCCATCACCTACCGTGTGGCCCGCACTGCTTCCCAGGAGGTTCACAACCTGCTCAGTGCCTTCTACCTGCTGCTCCCATGCCTGGTCAACCCCGTCATCTATGGGGCCAGGACCAAGGAAATCAGGCAGCACCTGGCAACCCTGTTCCAGAGGGAACAGCTACTGGTCCCCACTGAGAAGCCCCAGTCCCTGCCCTCATGTAGGGAGCTTCCTGCTTGACTCTTTGGAACTCGTAGGTCCTCCAGTCATTCTCTCAAGTAGTAAATGTGCAAGTGAGTTGTCCCTGCTATATTTTGGCTTTGGCCATCTGTATTCATCTTTGAGAATTTTTTATCCACTTTCTGAAAAACAGCTACTCATCCACCTATACAGTAACCAACTGCAAAGTAAACCTCTGTCTTTTTAACTTTCTCCCCTTCTTTCTGCATGTGGTTTTCATTCATTCATTCATTCATTTGTTCACTCATTCACTCATCAAACATTTATTATACTTACATAATGCTAACCCCATGACTGGAAAGAAAGAAAAAAATCAAGCTCTTCCCTGAAAGAGATTCCAAACTAACAAACAATAAATTTTCATGTAATGTTCATTGTACAAGTAATAGCTTTATGTACAAAATTCTGTGGGAACATAGAGGAAGGACGTTCTCTAGCATAGAACACTTCATAGACAAAGTGAATTTGAACTGTGTTTCAAAGATAAGGTGTTTATTGGAGAGAAAGGATGTAAAAAGAAGAAAAGGCATTCTAGGCCAAGGGGTCAGCACAGGCAAAGGAACAGGGGCATGGATGAACACAGCTGACTGGGAAACTCCCCAGAAGTCCCACGTCTCCCTAGCACAGGGTGAATATGGTAGGAAAGGAGGCTGTATGGGTAAGCAGAGGCCAAGCAGAGGCCAGACGATGAAAGACCTTATGTGTCATCATGAGGAGTTTGAGCTTTTAGCCGCAGGCAGTGTGTAACCATGTAAGGGTCCACAGCAGGGGGCTGGCATCACACTTGTGCTTCACAGTGATTGCTCTGCAGCCGTAGTAGAGTGTGAGTCAGAGGCAGACAAGCCTGGAAGCTGCTGCACTAGAGGTGACGGTGGCCTGGACCCGACTAGTGGCAGCAGGTATAAAGAGAGGCAGACATATCCCTTTTTGCTGCCTGACCACCACCCCCAGGGGTCGCATGCGTGCTCTCGGAAAGGGTCTGTCCCAGGCTGCATGGCCTTACCATCCAAGCTTCCCCACCTGGCTGAAGTTAACATCTGATGACGTGAAGCAGCAGATCTACAAACTTGCAAGAAGGGCCTGACTCCCTCACAAATTGGTGTGATCCTGAGAGACTCACATAGTGTTGCACAAGTATGTTTTGTGACAGGCAATAAAATCTTGAGAATTCTTAGGTCCAAAGGACTTGCTCCTGATCTTCCAGAGAATCTCTGTCATTTAATTAAGAAAGCTGTTGCTGTTTGGAAGCATCTTGAGAGGAACACGAAAGATAAGGATGCCAAATTCCATCTGATTCTGATTGAGAGCCGTATTCATGGGCTGGCTCACTATTATAAGATGAAAATAGTCCTCCCCGCCAAGTCAGAAACAAGTCATCCACAGACTCTACCCTGGTTGCATAAATTTGTCTAGGTACCCAAACAATAAAGCCATTGTTAACTAGAGAAAAAAAAAGAGAGGTAGAGATATGTAGGAGATTTCAGAAAGGCAAATTTGTAGTAAGAGTCAGAGAGGCAGGAGGAAAACAAGGAGAGAGTAGCATCAGCAAAGCCAAGAAAGGAGACCATTTTAAGAAGGTTGGAGTGGCCAGCAATGTTAAATTCTCTGGTGGGTCAAGGAGAAGAAATACTGAAGGGCCCTTTGACTCAGTAATATGCAGGCAGGGGAAGAGTACTTTAGGCAGGGGAAGAGTACTTTAGCCAGGGCAGTTCCTTCCTCAGGCCCTGGGGATACAACGATAAGCACAATATATATGGTCCCTGTCCTTGTGGATGCCAAAGTTGAGAAGAGACATAGGCGTTAGTCGACTGATTTAAAGAGTCGACACTGAGACCTCTGAGCAGGAGTAATTACCAAGATGCTGCTGGTAACTTGGGAACTCACAGAAAGGGCTGTGCAGAGCTGGGACACATATCTATGAGAAGGAAGTGTCATTTGATGAGTGTTGTACCTTGGCAGCTTGGAACAAAGGTCCCACGAGGTGGAAATGCAAACCCCTCATTGGGGTGGGGAGGGCGCAGAAGGTGCTGGTACCTCAGAGGGGGACAACGCAGGGCTTCCATGAGAGCCCAGGGAAGTTGTGAACTGGAATCAATAGTAGTTGCCAAGTGAAGTTCTGGTGTTGGGATGAAGCTGACAGAAACACTAAGCTAACAGGAAGAAGTCAGTCCTTCCTGCCTTCCCCCTGCTTTCAATAACCCACCAGTGTCCATCATTGGAAGAATAAAACAGAACGCCTCCCAGGCAAAGGATGGGATTGCAGAGTCCCAACGTTAGCATCACAAAGCTGAATACAGAAGATTGAGTTTGAAGTTGAGACACAATAGCTTAACAATTGGCCCACAACTTTAAAACTGTCACAAAAAATGTTTCAGAGAAAATGAGAATACTGTATGGGGCTGGCCGGACAATACTGCAAGTGAGCAGAAAACTTGGTCTATTTCTTATACATTTTACACACATTGAAAAGGGGCCAAGAAGGCATTATATTGTGTTCAGTCAGGGTAATAAGTACACTGTCTAGGATATTTCCACAATAGCCCCTATAATAGACAGTGCAATGATGCCCCCATACCTACCTCCTTTCTGTACCCATACACTTGGCTTGTTTTGTTCAAGTTCACTTACTAGAGAGAAGAGAAAGCAGGAAGGACATCCCAGAAAATGGCAGAACCGTGCATAGTTTACAATGTGACCCTTCCTACAACCCACTAAATCCTCAGTAAAGCCTACAAAAGTCACAAAATCAAGGAGGGAATACTTCCAAACTCATTCTGTGAAAACAGCATCACTCTAATACCAAAACTAGACAAAGACACCACAAAAAAAGAAAATTACAGACCAATATTCCTGATGAGCATGGATGCAAAAATCTTCAACAAAATATTAGCAAACTGAACTCAAAAATACATTAAAAAAGATCATATATCATGACCAAGTGGGATTTATTCCAGAGATGCAAGGATGGTACAGTATTCAAAAATCTATTGACCTCATGTACCACAACAACAAAAAGGACAAAAACCACATGATCACCTCAATAGATGCTGAAAAAGCATTTGATAAAATTCAACATCCATTCATGATAAAAACTCTCAACAAACTGGGTACAGAGGGAAAGAACCTCAATATAATAAAGGCCATATACAACAAACCCACAGCCAACATAATACTTAACAGAGAAAAGCTGAAAGCTTGTCCTCTAAGACTGGGAACAAGACAAGGATGCCCACTCTCCCCACTTTTATGTAACATAGGTAGTAGCCACTGCCAACAACACAAAGAAATAAAGGGCATTCAGATTGATAAGGAAGAAGTTAAACTGACACTGTTTGCTGATGACATGAGATTGGACATACAAAGCCCTAAAGAATCCACGCAAAAACTGCTAGAACTAATAACTGAATTCAGCAAAGTTGCAGGATACAAAATTTATACACAGAAATCTGTTGGATTCCTATATACTAATGATGAACTAGCAGAAAGAGAAATCAGGAAAACAACTCCATTTACAATTGCATCAAAAAGAAGAAAACACCTAGAAATAAACTTAAGCAAGGAGGTGAAAGACCTATACCCTGAAAGTTTATAAGACACTCATGAGAGAAATTAAAGACACCAATAAATGGAAATACATCCCGTGCTCATAGATAGGAAGAATTACTGTCAAAATGGCCAAGCTGCCTAAAGCAATCTACAAATTCAATGGAATACCTATCAAAACACCAACAGCATTCTTCAATGAACTAGAACAAATAGTTCTAAAATTCATATGAAACCACAAAAGACCCCAAATAGCCAAAGTAATCCTGAGAAGGAAGAATAAAGCTGGGGGGATTACACTCTCCAACTTCAAGCTCTACAACAAAGCCACAGTAAACAAAACAATTTGGTACTGGTACAAGAACAGACCCATAGATCAATGGAACAGAATAGAGAGACCTGATACCAACCCACACATATATGGCCAATTAATATACAATAAAGGAGCCATGGACATACAATGGGGAAACGACAGCCTCGTCAACAACTGGTGTTGGCAAAACTGGACAGCTACATATAAGAGAATGAAACTGGATTATTGTCTAACTCCATACACAAAAGTAAACTCAAAATGGATCAAAGAACTGAATGTTAAGTCATGAAACCATAAAACTCTTAGAAGAAAACATAAGCAAAAATCATTTTAATATAAACATGAGCAACTTTTTCCTGAACACATCTCCTTGGGCAAGGGAAACAAAGTAAAAAGTGAACAAATGGGACTACATCAAACTAAAAAGCTTCTGTACAGCAAAGGACACCATCAGTAGAACAAAAAGGCATCCTACAGTATGGGAGAATATACTCATAAATGACTTACCTGATAAGGGGCTAACATCCAAAATATATAAAGAGCTCATATACCTCAACACCCCAAAAAGACAAATAACCAGATTAAAAAATGGGCAGGGTGGGTGGACGGGAGGGAGAAGCGTATTAAGAGGCATTATAATTAGCACTCACAATATAAGTAGATCATGGGGAAGGCAGTACAGCACAGAGAAAACAAGTAATGACTCTATAAATCTTACTATGCTGATGGACAGTGACTGCAATGGGGAGGTGGGGGGACTTGATAATATGGGGGAATGTTGTTCATGTGAAACCATAAGATTGCATATCAATGTACACAATGGAATAATATTCAGCCATAAGAAGAAAACAAACACTACCATTTGCAACAACATTATGCTGAGTGAAATAAGCCAGGTGGGGAAAGACAAGTACCAAATTATTTCCCTCATTTGTGGAGTATAACAACAAAGCAAAACTGAAAGAACAAGACTGCAGCAGACTCACAGACTCCGAGAAGGGATTAATGGTTACCAAAGGGGGGGTGGGAGGAGGGGAAGGGGAGAAGGGGATTGAGGGGTATTATGATTAGTACACATGGTGTGGGGGGTCATGGGGAAGACAGTGTGGCACAGAGAAGACAAGTAGTGACTCTGTGGCATCTTACCATGCTGATGGACAGTGACTGCAATGGGGTATGGGAACACTTGATAATATGGGTGAATGTAGTAACCACATGTTTTTCATGTGAAACCTTCATAAGAGTATATATCAATGATACCTTAATAAAAAAATTAAAAATTAAAAAAGATTATATATCAATGATACCTTAATTATAAATAAATTAATAAAAACAGGTGAGCAATAAAAAAGTCACAAAATCATACAAAAGCTTAAGACAATTGGTAAGGATGTGGAGAAAGGGGAGCCCTCCTACACTGCTGGTGGGAATGTAAATTAGTTCAACCATTGTGGAAAGCAGTACGGAGGTTCCTCAAAAAACTCAAAATAGAAATACCATTTGACCCAGGAATTGAACTCCTAGGAATTTACCCTAAGAATGCAGCAGCCAAGTTTGAAAAAGACATACGCACCCCTATGTTTATCGCAGCGCTATTTACAATAGCCAAGAAATGGAAGCAACCTAAGTGTCCATCAGTAGATGAATGGATTAAGAAGATGTGGTACATATACACAATGGAATATTATTCAGCCATAAGAAGAAAACAAATCCTACCATTTGCCACAACATGGATGGAGCTAGAGGGTATTATGCTCAGTGAAATAAGCCAGGCAGAGAAAGACAAGTATCAAATTATTTCACTCATCTGTGGAGTATAAGAACAAAGAAAAAGCTGAAGGAACAAAACAGCAGCAGACTCACAGAACCCAAGAATGGACTAACAGTTACCAAAGGGAAAGGGACTGGGGAGGATGGGTGGGAAGGGAGGGATAAGGGAGGAAAGGGGGCATTACATAATGTAGGGGGGGTGCACAGGGAAGGCTGTACAACACAGAGAAGACAAGTAGTGATTCTATAGCATCTCACTACGCTGATGGACAGCGACTGTAATGGGGTATGTGGTGGGGACTTGATAATGGGGGGAGTCTAGTAACCATAACGTTGCTCATGTAATTGTAGATTAATGATACCAAAATAAAAATAAAATAAAATGAAGCCTAAGACAGTGGCAAACATAAGAGCAAAGACAAAGTGAATGTGTATACTAAGCCAGAGGAACTTGCTGAATTGTGGTGAGGGCTCTGTAGTATTACACCTTAGAAGAAGTTATGTTCATGATATAATATACGGTATGCATTGCATTTTTTTAAACTGTCAGAAATATTAAGGAAATGTACATCTAAATGTTAAAGTTCAAATCATAAAGCTTTTTATAAGATAATAAAGGACATTATCTCCATGATATTGGGGTAATGAGTCTTTTTAAATAGGACACCAAAAGCACTAGCTTTTTTATAAAAGAAAGAAAAAATTATATAAATTTGACTTAAGGGCTAAAAGTGATTAATTTATTATATTAAACTTCAGAACATTTGTTTATCAAAAGCCAAGCTGCCATTTTTATGTAGTAGATTATGGAGTAACCTGCACAAAGGCATCTGACAAAAGTGGAAGATGAAATTCAGCACACTGCAATTGCAAAGCCATCAGAGAAGGAGGCTTTTTGTAATTTGTCCAAAGGTACACTAGGTACTAGACACAGCTTCAATTATAAGACACCATAAGAGAGAAAAAAAGGAAAGCCACAAATTTGGGGAAAATACTTGCAATAAATTTAACCAACAGTTCTGGTATCCAGAATATGTAAAGAACGACTACAAATAAACAACAAAAGAAGACAGAACATCTCCACTTCCGGGAAGATGGCGGTGTGAGCAGGGCGGCAGAAATCTCCTCCCAACACTATATTTATCTACGAAAACACAGCAAATACATCTATTCCTAAAAGAGAGACGAGAATACACAGGAAAGCGCACAGCGTGCAGCTACACCCGAGAGGACTCGGCACCCCAAGAGGCGGGTAAGATACGGAGCCGCGACCCGGCGGGACCCGAGCCCTCCCCCACCCCAGCGCACCGGCGGGAGGAGAGGATTCAGAGCCGGGAGGGAGTGGAAGCACACCCCGCGAAGTAGCCAGCCCCGGTGATCTGCGCGGGGAGCGCTGACCCACATCGCGCAGTGCAGCGGAGATTGGAGAGACAGAGGGGCAGGATCTGAGCGGGGAACGCGCCAGGGTGCTTGCAGCCGGCTCCGGGAAGGAAAAAAAAAAGCGCGCGCTTTCCTCAGCGGTCTTAAAGAGACAGGAGCCCAGCGGAGGAGCCGGATCGCCCCAGCACACTCAGCCCAGCAGGCTGGGAGTCCTGGGGAGTTTCAGACGCCTTAGCTGGCGACTGAGGAAGCGTAGCCATACTTAACACTTCTCACTGAGATCAACAGCCTCCTATTCGTTCCCACCCCTGCCAGAGCGATAAAGGGCCCTGCGGAGCGGCACAGTCACAGCTGTGGAATAGTGGGGCAATAGCGCCACCTAGAGCATTCCCACAGAATCTACGTCCGGTGCACATTTTTTTGTTTTTTTGGGGGGGTTTTTTTGTTTTTGTTTTTGTTTTTTCTTTTCTTTCTCTTTTTCTTTTTTTCTTTCTTTCTTTTTTCTTTTTTTTCATTTTTTCACTTTTTTTTCTCTTTTTTTTTTTCTTCTCTTTTTAAAGTCTTAAAGAGCCCAGCTGACATACGTGGCAACTATCAGTGACCAAATTATAAAGCCATGAAAAGACAGAGGAATATGGTTCAGACCAAAATCAACCAGACAACCCCAGAGAGGGAGTCTGATGGGATGGAAATGCACAGCCTCCCTGAAAAAGAATTTAGAATAAAAGTCATAACCATGCTGATGGACCAACAGAGAAATGTGCAAGAGCTGAGGGAGGAAGTGAGGGAACTGAAGAAAGACAATACAGAAATCAGACAAGCGATCGACGGGCTTAACAGCAGAATGGATGAGATGCGAGAGACTGTTAATGGAATAGAAAACAGAGAACAGGAGTACAGAGCAGCTGAGGCAGAGAGAGATAAAAAGATTTCTAGGAATGAAAGAATATTAAGAGAACTGTGTGACCAATCCAAACGGAACAATATTCGCATTATAGGAGTACCTGAGGAAGAAGAGAGAGAAAAAGGGATAGAAAGTGTCTTTGAAGAAATAATTGCTGAAAACTTTCCTCGCTGGGGAAGGAAATAGTCTCGCAGTCCACCGAAGCCCACAGATCTCCCAACACAAGGGACCCAAGGAAGACAACACCAAGACACATAATAATTAAGATGGCAAAGATCAAAGATAAAGACAGGGTATTAAAGGCAGCTAGAGAGAGAAAAAAGATCACCCACAAAGGAAAACCCATCAGACTATCATCAGACTTCTCAACAGAAACCTTACAGGCCAGAAGAGAATGGCATGATATATTTAACGTTATGAAGCAGAAGGGCCTCCAACCAAGAATATTGTATCCAGCACGATTATCATTTAAATATGATGGAGGGATTAAACAATTTCCAGATAAACGAAAGTTAAGAGAATTTGCGTTTCATAAACCACCACTACAGGATATCTTAAATGGACTGCTCTAGATGGAAGCACACCTAAGGCTAAAAAGATGTCACCAGAGGGAAAAAAAATCATAGCAAAGAAAGCAGACCATCCAAATACCAACTAAAGGCAAAGAATAAAACACCTACTATAGAAAGAATGGAGGAGGAGGACTAAGAAGGGAGAGAAAGAAAGAAACATCAGACTGTGTTTACAATAACTTAACAATAAAGTTAAGTTAGATTGTTAGATAGTAAAGAAGCAACCCTTGAACCCTTGGTAACCACAAATCTAAAGCCAGCAATGGCAATAAGTACATACCTATCAATAATCACCCTAAATGTAAATGGACTGAATGCACCAATCAAAAGACACAGAGTAACAGAATGGATAAAAGCAAGACCCAAATTCATATGCTGCCTACAAGAAACTCACCTCAAATCCAAAGATATACACAGACTAAAAGTGAAGGGATGGAAAAGATATTTCCATGCAAAAACAACAAAGAAGCAGGTGTTGCAGTACTTGTATCAGACAAAATAGACTTCAAAACGAAGAAAGTAGCAAGAGACAAAGAAGGACATTACATAATGATAAAGGGGTCAGTCCAACAAGAAGATATAACCATTATAAATATATATGCACCCAACACAGGAGAGCGCCAGCATATGTGAGACAAATACTAACAGAATTAAAGGAGGAAATAGACAGCAATGCATTCATCTTAGGAGACTTCAACACACCACTCACTCCAGAGGACAGATCAACCAGACAGAAAATAAGTAAAGACACAGAGGCACTGAACAACACACTAGAACAGATGGACCTAACAGACATCTACAGAACTCTACACCCAAAAAGCAACAGGATACACATTCTTCTCAAGTGCACATGGAACATTTTCCAGAATAGACCACATACTAGGCCACAAAAAGAACCTCAGTAATTTCAAAAATATTGCAATCCTACCAAGCAACTTCTCAGATCACCAAGGTATAAAACTAGAAATAAATTTTAGAAAGAAATCAAAAAAGCTCACAAATACATGGAGACTTAACAACACTCTCTAATTAATCAATGGGTTAACGACCAGATCAAAACAGAAATCAAAGAATATATGGAGACTAATGACAACAACAACACAAAGCCACAACTTCTGTGGGACGCAGCAAAGGCAGTTCTAAGAGGAAAGTATATTGCAATCCAGGCCTATTTAAAGAAGGAAGAACATTCCCAAATGAATAGTCTAAAGACACAATTACTGAAATTGGAAAAAGAAGAACAAATGAGGCCCAAAGTCACCAGAAGGAGGGACATAATAAAGATTAGAGAAGAAATAAATAAAATTGAGAAGAATAAAACAATAGAAAAAATCAATAAAACCAAGAGCTGGTTCTTTGAAAAAATAAACAAAATAGATAAACCCCTAGCCAGACTCATTAAGAGAAAAAGAGAATCTACACACATAAACACAATCAGAAATGAGAAAGGAAAAATCACGACGGACCCCACAGAAATACAAAGAATTATAAGAGAATATTATGAGAATCTATATGCTAACAAGCTGGAAAACATAGAAGAAATGGACAACTTCTTAGAAAAATACAACCTTCCAAGACTGACCAAGCAAGAAACAAAAAAACTAAACAGACCAATCACCAGCGACGAAATCGAATTGGTAATCAAAAAACTACCCAAGAACAAAACCCCCGGGCCTGATGGATTCACCTCTGAATTCTACCAGACATATAGAGAAGAAATAACACCCATTCTCCTTAAAGTTTTCCAAAAAATAGAAGAGGAGGGAATATTTCCAAACTCATTCTATGAAGCCAGCATCACTCTAATACCAAAACCGGGCAAAGACCTCACCAAAAAATAAAATGACAGACCAATATCCCTGATGAACGTAGATGCAAAAATACTCAACAAAATATTAGCAAACCGAATTCAAAAATACATCAAGAGGATCATACACCATGATCAAGTGGGATTCATCCCAGGCATGCAAGGATGGTACAACATTCGAAAATCCATCAACATCATCCACCACATCAACAAAAAGAAGAACAAAAACCACATGATCATCTCCATAGATGCTGAAAAAGCATTTGACAAAATTCAGCATCCATTCCTGATTAAAACTCTCAACAAAATGGGTATAGACGGCAAGTACCTCAACATCATAAAGGCTATACATGACAAACCCACAGCTAACATCATACTTAATGGCGAGACGCTGAAAGCTTTTCATCTAAGATCGGGAACAAGACAGATGCCCACTCTCTGCACTGTTATTCAACATAGTACTGGAGGTCCTAGCCACAGCAATCAGACAAAACAAAGACATACATGGCATCCAGATTGGTAAAGAAGAAGTCAAATTGTCACTATTTGCAGATGACATGATACTGTACATAAAAAACCCTAAAGATTCCATTCCAAAACTACTAGAACTAATATCTGAATTCAGCAAAGTTGCAGGATACAAAATTAACACACAGAAATCTGTTGCTTTCCTATACACTAATGATGAACTAACAGAAAGAGAAATCAGAACAACAATTCCATTCACAATTGCATCAAAAAGAATAAAATACCTAGGAATAAACCTAACGAAGGAAGTGAAGGACCTGTACTCTGAAAACTACAAGACACTCCTATGAGAAATTAAAGAGGACACTAACAAATGGAAATGCATCCCATGCTCTTGGCTAGGAAGAATCAATATTGTCAAAATGGCTATACTACCTAAAGCAATCTACAGATTCAATGCAATCCCTATCAAACTACCAACAGCTTTCTTCAATGAACTGGAACAAATAATTCTAAAATTCATATGGATCCACAAAAGACCCCAAATAGCCAAAGCAAACCTGAGAAGGAGGAATAAAACAGGGGGAATTACACTCCCTGACTTCAAGCTCTACTACAAAGCCACAGTAATCAAGACAATTTTGTATTGGCACAAAAACAGACCCACAGACCAGTGGAACAGAATAGAAAATCCAAACATTAACCCAAACATATACAGTCAATTAATATTTGATAAAGGAGCCTTGGATATACAATGGGGAGATGACAGCCTCTTCAGCAGCTGGTGTTGGAAAAACTGGACAGCTACATGTAAGAGAATGAAACTGGACTACTGTCTAGCCCCATACACAAAGGTAAACTCAAGGTGGATCAAAGACTTGAATGTAAGTCATGAAACCATAAAACTCTTAGAAAAAAACATAGGCAAAAATCTCTTGGACATAAACATGAGCAACTTCTTCATGAACATATCTCCCTGGGCAAGGGAAACAAAGCAAAAATGAACAAGTGGGACTATATCAAGCTGAAAAGCTTCTGTACAGCAAAGGACACCATCAGTAGAACAAAAACACATCCTACAGTATGGGAGAATATATTCATAAATGACAAATCTGATAAAGGGTTGACATCCAAAATATATAAAGAACTCATGCACCTTAACAAACAGAAAGCAAATAATCCAATTAAGAAATGGGCAGAGGACATGAATAGACACTTCTCAAAGAAGAAATTCAGATGGCCAACAGGCACATGAAAAGATGCTCCACATCGCTAATCATCAGAGAAATGCAGATTAAAACCACAATGAGATATCCCCTCACACCAGTGAGGATGGCCAACATCCAAAACACAAACAACAGCAAATGTTGGCGAGGATGTGGAGAAAAGGGAACCCTCCTACACTGCTGGTGGGACTGCAAATTGGTTCAACCATTGTGGAAAGCAGTATGGAGGTTCCTCAAAAAACTCAAAATAGAAATACCATTTGACCCAGGAATTCCACTCCTAGGAATTTACCCTAAGAATGCAGCAGCCCAATTTGAAAAAGACAGATGCACCCCTATGTTTATGCAGCACTATTTACAATAGCCAAGAAATGGAAGCAACCTAAGTGTCCATCAGTAGATGAATGGATAAAGAAGAGGTGGTACATATACACAATGGAATATTATTCAGCCATAAGAAGAAAACAAATCCTACCATTTGCAACAACATGGATGGAGCTAGAGGGTATTATGCTCAGTGAAATAAGCCAAGCCGAAAAGACAAGTATCAAATGATTTCACTCATATGTGGAGTATAAGAACAAAGAAAAAATACTGAAGGAACAAAACAGCAGCAGACTCACAGAACCCAAGAACGGACTAATAGTTACCAAAGGAAAAGGGACTGGGGAAAATGGGCGGGAAGGGAGGGATAAGAGGGAAAAAGGGGCATTACGATTAGCAGATGTAATGTTGGGGGGGCACGGGGAGGGCAGTACAACTCAGAGAAGACAAGTAGTGATTCTATAGCATCTCACTACGCTGATGGACAGTGACTGTAATGGGGTTGGTGGGGGGGACCTGATGAAGGGGTAGTTTAATAATCGTAATATTGCACATGTAATTGTAAATTAATGATAATAAAATAAATTATATTAAAAAAAAAGTTATTTCAAAGAAGATAAAATCATTTTGGTGAGCCAAGGAATCTCTGTTATTTGGGAAGATTGTACAGAAGGTAAAAGATGATCATTTATCATTTTAACAGTGAGAAAGCCAAATTCCAGTTTGGCATTAATATTTGGCAGTTAATGCTTCATAGCATTTTAAAAATAAACACATCAAACTAAGCCAACTATGGAAAAAATATTTACACAACTCTTGTGTCTTTACAGATCTAGTATTTGCAGGTATTCCAAAGCAAGACAAGTAAAAATCCCCTTTCTGCATGGATTTCAAACATTTTTATAATCATTCAGGTTTTGGTTTTCAGTATCCTCCTCAAATCATGAAATAAGCAGACACTTTAAAATATTCCTTTTTTATTTGATATTAACAAACAAAACTTTATTACTTTATCTATACATTTATGCTTCTCAATCACCATTTTCCCTAGAATAATATCAACTATTCATATTAATTATAACTTCTAACCAAAATAGATAATATCAGTTTTGGAGAAAATGCTTGATGGTGGTCATTGAGAAATTTCTATCATACTCAAGCATCTCAGTAGACTATCAAAATTCATGAATACATATACTATATACATTTCTTTTATATCTTTTTAAGGTGGCAAAATGAACAACTTCATTAACATGACCCAGAAGCATAGTGTCTTGAAACACATAAAAATAGGAAGTAAAATGTACGTTCAAAATTATGCTCATATCAATACTTTAGTGCTCCCTATTACTGAGAAATTAAACAGACTTTAATTTTATTAAAATTAAATTTGAATAATATTAATAAATTCACTTTAATATATATTCATGTTTTTATGTTACTTAAAATCTTACAAATAATTATTGATAAATATGTTCATCAGAATTGTTATTCAACCTTTTTGAATACTAATTCACCTTTTCAGGTTTTTAAATATTATGTAGATGAGTAATGTCAGCTTATTTGATAAGTCAATCTATACTGTTTAGGAAGTTTGGACTAAAGAGGACATTATGCTAAAACAAACTTAAATCTTACAAAAATAAAATGTGTTCTTGTACTATACTTAATGATAAAGCAAAAGAAAGACATAATCCTGCTTTTTAAGTTTCTTAGACCAAAATTATTACACCATTGTAATTTGTCCAAAGACTCATTTTAATTATATTAATGGATTCATTAAATGTTTTTAAGAAAGGAGTTTCAGTAAGAAGAATTTATATTTTAGTCAAGCATTTTAAAATACTGAAAATTCTGTTTCCTTAATTTATGTGAATTTTGGAAATACTCTTTAATATGTCAATCTGAGTAGAGCTCATTTAATTTAAGAGATGTAATAATCTAATTTTTTAACACACTCCAGAGATAGCAAAATACTTAGCATACCTAGAGAAAGGTAAAGGTAAAGGCTTTTAAAGAGATACAACAGAGACATGGAGAGAGCTTATTGCCTCAGACTGTGGCTTCAACCACATAGAAAAGGTAGACCTAGTTAAGACCTCAAAGAACTGCTCTCCTTGCCAGTGGGAACAATTTCTTAATTCACCTGAACTCTTAGACAAATACAGAAAGAAAAATAAATAGACTAGATTCTCTGTCATCTTTCATGTGACAGAGGATTGATATCCATTATTCTCCTGAAAGAGATTACCAAATGGTCATCCACAACATTCATTTCCACCCATGGTTTCCACCAATAGAAAACAACTTTTCAATTTGCATGAATCAGAAGCAAACAAAAAAAACCCCCAGAGAATGAGTTAAAACAATAACAACAAACCTTGAGATTCCCAGTCAGCAAAATTAAAGTTTTATCGCACTCAAATTTACATCTCCCCCCACCTCACACATAAAAAAACAACAAAAAGATGTGCACAAGCTTAAATAGACCTTTAAGTGCACACATTTCTCTAGCAAAACAATTTTCCTGGCCCCATCAGGTGGGCCCACTTGCATGTTTCAGTGGATGGCCTATAAAAGTGCTAAACTCTAATTTTCAAAATGTTTAATAACATGATTCCCATGCATATATAAAATGAACATGTTTTACATATTTTAACTTGTCAGTTAATGAGACAATCAGAAGCTATTAAAACTGGTACAAAGATGATTTGAGGAGTCATAGAAAGAAGATAGAGAGATAGAGAAATAGACGGATGGATAGATAGAAAATGATAGATAGTAGGAAGAAAGACAACTAAGAAGTAGAGATAGAGGCAGAGGTATAGATATAAATTTAATAAAAAATGTTTGGGTAAGATAGCTGGGTTAAATGCAATTGTTTTACATCAAATAGAACTACAAAATATAACTTGGTATTATTTGTTTAAGTGAATAGAAGTTATTTGCATCTCTAACTGCAAAATTCTACTAGTAGAGTTGTAACTTCACTAAGTCTAGGACCTCTAATCAATAGTAAACAGTGAGTTACACTAAGTGTATTTACCTAGATAATCTCTGGATGGCCTTTGCCCTTGTATGACAATGTAAGGAGGTAACACTCACCTTTTTGCCTTACTTCTAAGTTTTTGATAGTTTTTCTAACAATGTTGAAATGTTACAAAAATTAATAATTTTGTAGAATAAATTAGGCACAAACACTTATAATCCCCTCATTCATTTCCCTTAGTCATCACTCCACCTACAGTTGAGTTGTTTGCCATGTTCTCGATGTATAGAAATTGGTGTATGCAGTTTTCTATGTGAGTATGCATGCACACTTTTACAAAAAAATTTAATTTGAAATCTACAAATTAGGGCATGTTGCTCTCATGACTCTGAAGACCAGACATTCCTGAAGTATATACATTCATCCAGGACAAATTCATTTCATCAGTAAATCAGTGGAAAAGAGTGAGTATTACTGGGTACTGTGGGCTAGCTACTGTGCAACTGGAGGAGGGGTGTTCAAGATGGTAGCATAAGAGGAACATAAACTCATCTCCTCCCATGAAGACAACAAATATTTATGGCTATGTATAGAATAATTTTCCTCTGAAAAGGACCTGAGAACTAGATGAATAACACTGCTACAACAAAAGCCAGAAGATACACACTGAAGGCAACTGGGTTTGCATACAAACCCTTCAAGTGTGGAATCTCTTTTCCCTATCGTTCTATAATCCTCCTGGTCTTAATACCCACTGATTTTCAAAACCAGACATTTTAGGGGCTATTTCCAGGGTTGGGGTCCCTGATGTGGTACATAATCCTTCAGTTCTCAAAAGAGAGTTCTGTTTTTATGGGATACCTCCCAATTGTGAGGTTACCTTGTCTTATCAAGTGGGAATCATTCCAGAGATGCAAGGAAGTTTCAATACATGAAATCAATCACATTGATAACAACACAGTAAGAAAAAGAAGGATAAAAATCATATGATCATATTGATGAATGCAGAAAAAGCATTGGACAAAATTCAACAATCATTCATGATAAAAACTTTCAACAAAGTAGGTTTAGAGGGTACATATCTCAACATAATAAAGGCTCTCTGTGACAAACCACACTAACACCTACTCAATGATATAAAGCTGAAAGCTTTCCCTCAAAGATCAGGTACAAGATAAGGAAGTCCACTCTCACCACTCTTATTCAACACAGTACTAGAAATCCTAGCCATAGCAACCAGACAAGGAAAAGTCAAAAAAGGCAACCAAATTGGAAAGGGAGAAGCAAAACTGTCACTATTTGCAAATGACATGAAATTGTATAACACAAACCTTAAAGACCATGAAAAAAGCAATTAGAACTACTAAATGCATTCAGTAAAGTTACAGGATACAAAATTAGTATACAAAAATTGTTGTGCTTCTATACACTAATAATGAATTATCAGAAAGAGAAATTAAGAAAACAGTCCCATTTACAATTGCATCAAAGAGAATAAAATACCTAAGGATAAATTCAGCTAAGAAAGTAAAAGACCTGTACTCTGAAAACTATAAAACAGTGATGAAGGAAATTGAAGATGACACACAAATAGACAAATGTATCATGCTCATGGATTGGAAGAATTAATATTGTTAAAATGTTAATACTACCAAAGCAATCCACAAATTAAAGGCAATCCCTATGGAAATACTAAAGACATTTTTCACATGAATAGAAAAAATAATCCCAAAATTTGTAAGAAACCAGGTAAGATCCTGAAAAGCCAAAGCAAGCTTGAAAAAGAAGAATGAAGTAGGAGACAACATTTCAAACTATATTAGAAAATTAAAGTTTCCCTGATTTCAAACTATACTATAAAGCTATTATAATCAAGACAGTATGGAACTGGCACAAAAAGAGACACATAGATCAATGAAATAGAACAAAGAGGCCAGAAACAAACCCACGCCTATATGGTAAATTAATCTACAAAAAAGGAGGTGAGAACGTACAATGAGGAAAGACAGTCTCTTCAATACATAGCATTGGGAAACTGGACAGCTATATGCAAAAGAATGAAACTGAAACACTTCCTTACACCATATACAAAAATAAACTCAAACTGGATTAAAGACTAAAATATGAGACCCGGAAACATAAAATGCTTAGAGAAGAAAACATAGGCAGAACATCTGTAACATCAATCTTAGCAATATTTTTTTGGATATATCTCTTCAGACAAGGGCAACAAAAGCAGAAATGGGAATACATCAAACTAAAAAGCTTTTACACAGTAAAGGAAACTAATAAAATGAAAAGGCAACCTACTGCCTAGGAGAAGACACTTACAAATGACATATCCAATAAATGGTTTGTATCCAAAATATATAAAGAACTCATAAAACTCAACAGCAAAAACTGTAAACATCACAATTAAAAAATGGGCAGAGGTCCTGAATTGACATTTTTCCAAAGACATACAGATGGCCAATAGATACATGATTAATCATCATGTAAATGCAAATCACAAACACAAGACAACCTGTTCATACCTGTCAGAATGGCTATTATGAAACGGACAGGAAATAACTAGTGCTGGCATGGATGTGGAGAAAGGCAACCCTCATTCACTACTGGAAGAAAATAAATTGGTTGCAGCTACTAGGGAAAACAATATAGGGTTTTTCAGAAAATTAAAAATAAAACTACTGTATAAACTGGCACTTCTGTATACTTATCCAGAGGAAATAAAAACACTAATTTGAAAAGATACATGCACCCTTATGCTCACAACAGTATTATCTACAATAGCTAAGATGTGGAAACAACCTAAGTGTCTTTTGATATATGACTGAAAAAAGAAGATGCAGAATATTAGTCATAAAATAGAATGAAATTTTGCTATTTGTGACAGTATGCATGGACACAGAGGCTATGATTTTAAGTGAGATAAGTCAGATAAATACTGCTTGATTTCACTCTTAATGTGAATGTAAAAAACAAAAACAAAATGAAAAGCAAACAGAACAGAAATAGACTCATAGTTACAGAAAGCAACTGGTGGTTACTGGAAAGGAGTGTGGTAGAGAGACAAGTGAAATAGGTGAATTAAGAGGTACAAGCTTCCAATTATAAAATAAGTCATGGGGATGTAATGCACAGCATAGAGAATATAATTAATAATACTGTAATAACTTTGTATGGCAACTGATCTACTGTAGTGACCATTTCATACCGTATAAAAATATTGAATCACTGTTGTACACCTGAAACTAATATATTGCTTATCAATTATAATTCAATTAAATACATGGTTCTGTTCTATAAGCTTAAATATATTTAAAAGACTGGGAGAGTGAATAAGGGCAAAATCCTTTGGAAGAAACTCTTGCTACCATCAATTTAATTACTGATCTCACTGAATAATTACTTAATGCATTGTTTTCTTTAAATTTTATTTTAAAAGAATGATAATCAGGTATCTGGATCACATATACATCAAATTCTTAAATGATCTGGTCTTCTGAGTCACACAGCTTTGGCTATGTAATTCTGATGGAATTATTGCTCTCTGATGATGGCTACCTGAATTGCAGGCTTAATTGTAAAATGGAACCATTAAAAGGCCAACTTGACCTATTCAATTCCAATTTCAGTGTAGGAAAAGTATATAATCACTGATTTAAATTAGTATCAATTTTATAGGGTCACTTAGGGTTCTTCATGTAAGAGGATTTTTCAGTTTTTTATAAGCAAATATAACGGAGTTTACTAATATGAACAGCTATGTTCTGACAGTCCATCACAGCTCTGCCCACTTTTTTTCCTAGTTGTAAATAAAAATAACTTCTAGAATCTGAAGATGTTTGGTTTCTTCAGTACTTCAGTACTTGAAAAGATACTCCTTTCCAGTAACCACCATCTGAAAAGATTTAAGCTGTTATCTTGGTTCTTTATGGTGACAATTGAAAGGATAGCAACCCCACTTCCCTATTGTTTCATCTGTCACTTGGAATTAAGTGAGACAGTTTTTTTTAGGTCTGAGCAACAATGGAACAAGAATGCATCAACTATTGGCTACATTCTATTCTCTCAACCAATAAGTCTTAGTTTCTACCTGCAAAAGAAACATTAAGTTGACCTATAGTGTTTCAGTGGGCAGTATTTAATAGTCTATGTCTTCCTTTGGTCATTCTCTAGCAAAGAATTCCTGAATATTTACCTCATGAAAGACATTGTAAAAAGGGAGTATCTGTGACAGCAGTTTTCTTTGGACTTGTCAGAGAGGTTCTGTCATCCTTAAAAGACAGCTAATCTGAGTGTTACTGAAGTCTGTCTCATACAATGAGTACCCTTTGCCCAGAAGGATTTAATCATGCTTGTTTATATCAGATCAGATTTTCTCATAACACTATTTTCTCAAAAGAAAGGTTAACCTTTACCAGAGAGATGAGAAGTCTTGGAAGATTATCAGAAGAACGCTTGGATAATTTCTCATGCCTGCTCAAGCACAAAACTATACTCAAAATATTTCAATGGTACTTAAAAAAATACTGTAAAGAGAAAACACAAGAATAGCACCTGTGGTAATAAAGAATCTCTGCTTATGTATGTATTTGTTACAAGAACATTTCAAAAATAGAGAATGAGAGTACCTTCACATACAGGTTTGCTAATCATATTTGGTTTGGAAGCTTTGTCTGTTAGGCCCACTGCAATATTTATTGCTTGCATAGTTTCCTATTGCTTCTATAAAAAAAATGCCCCTAAGTGAGAGGATTAAAACATTATCTTACAGTTCTGGAGACTCAAAGTCTGTGACGAGGAGTCTGCAGGGCCACCTTCCTCCAGTGGTCCCAGTGGAGAGTCTGCTTTCTTGCACTTTCTAGTTCACAGAGGCTGCCTGCATTCCTTTGGCTCTTGGTATTCCTCCATCTACAAAGCCAGGAGAGCAACATTTTCAAGTCTCTCTCTACTTTCTGCCTCCACTTACAAGGCCCCTTGTGATTACATTGAGCATACCTAGATAATCCAGGACAATCTTCTCATCTCAAGATTCTTAATTTATACACATTTGCAAAATTCTATTTTGCAATGTAAGGTAACAAGTCCACAGATTTGGCTGATTAGAACATTGAGCATCCTTAGGGAACCATTTTTCTGCCTACTGTACCAGTTAGGGGAGCAATTGCTTTCAACAATATATAGCAATGATTGTTTTCTGAGTTTTGGGTCAGCACATCAGCTTTTCATTGCTATACCTCATTACATTGTTCACCCCACTACACTCAGTGGCACGGAAATCTCATCAGACCTAAAGTTTGTTGGGAGGTAGAGAAAAGAAGAGGTAATGATTAAAATATTCGGGAAACCTCAGAGGGGAAGGAGTTAAGGGTAAAAGAGGATGATAATGCTTTGGTACACCAATATTTGTGTCACAAATACAGCTAAGGTAATAAATTTTTAGTGTAATATTTAAATTCCAATTTCTAAATTTTTATTAGTTTTCTAATGTTGTATAAAAAACTACTTAATGATGTAAAAGAACATGAATTTATTACCTAACAGTTTACATGGGTCAGGAGTCTAGGAAAAGTTAGTATGGTCTTCTGCTCAGAGTCTCATAAAGCTGCAATCAAGGTGTCAGCTCAGATGTGTTTTTATCTGGCGGCTTCACTGGGGAAAAATTAATTTCTATGCTGATTCAGATTATTGGCAGAATACCTTTCCTTGTGGCAGCATGAATAAGTCCCCTGATTCCTACTGGATGTTTGTTGAAAGCTACTCTCAGATCCTATGGTTCATCCCACAGTTCCCTGACATGTGGCCTTTTCCATACATAGTTCACAAAGCAGCTGCTTCTTCAAATCCAGCAAGAGAATTTCTACCTTCTAAGAAGAAATCATACTTAGTACATATAATTGTGGTCATGTCATTTCATCACCTTTGCTATATAATAACCTAATCAATGGAGTGCCATCACATCACTCAGACTTTTTGTTTTGGTTATAAATAATTTATGGATTCTGCTCACATTCAAGGGGAGGGGATTATACAAGAGTGTGATTCATTGAAGGGTCCCTTTAGGGCATGTCTACCACACAGATGTATAGTTCTTTTGAAATAATACAACTTAGGTAATTTTAAAGAAATTTTTATAGCTGATGCCATCACATAGCTAAAGATTAGAAGGCATACAGAGAAAGTAATTGACACCACAGTTAAAGACATAGGATATTGAGTTTTTAAGTAACTTGATTATTAACCATACTCATCAATCTGAGATGAAAGTATACATGATTATCCATGCTATTCTTTTGTTATAAATTCAGTCATCTTCTCAAATGATGCTACCTAGTACTTAATTATATGTCTGTCAAATGCTAAAATACAAACATGAATACAATAAAAGTCACTGTTCTCAAAAGCTCGGTCTCCTAAATTTTGTGAAGAAATAATTAAAATGCAATGTGATGAATATTATAATGCACTGGCACAAAGGAGGAAAATATTAAACACCCTTGGTATCAGGAAAGGCTTTCCTGGAAAAGCTGTGCTGGGCTCATAAAGACAAATCAATATTCCATAAGATTAGGGGAAATGTATTGTGTTAATGAATCTTCAAGCTGAACAGAGAGAATAAGACACCAAAAGCATGGAAGTAATAGATTGATATCCCCAAGAAACAGAGTGAATGGGGAATTTTGAGGAGGTGTGATTACTTGGGAAGAGGCTCCAAGAAGCAGAAGCAAGAGACTGAAATGAGGAAGGTGACATAGGATGCAGTGATTAAATAACTGTTGTATTCCGGGAAGATGGCGGTGTGAGCAGGGTGGCAGAAATTTCCTCCCAAAACTATATAAATCTACGAAAATACAGCAAATAAAACAATTCTTAAAAGAGAGACCAGAGCACACAAGAAACTGCACAGCGTGCAGCTACAGCCGGGAGGACTCGGCACCCCTTGAGGAGCGTAAGATACGGAGCCGCGACCCAACGCACCCGAGCACTCACCCACCCCAGCGCGGCGGCAGGAGGAGAGGATTCAGAGCCGGGAGGGAGTGGAAGAGCAGGTCCACGAAATAACCAGCCCTGGTGGTCTGTGCCAGTAGCGCTGACACACATCGCGTGGTGCATCGGACATTAGAGAGGCAGAAGGTGCAGGTATTGAGCCGGGAATGCGCCGGGACCGTGCAGCTAGCACCCCGGGACAAGAGAAAAGCGTGTGGTTTGTAGGGGTCTCGGAGAGGGAGTGAGTGCAGGGAAGGAACACCATCGCCCTGGTGGGCTCAGCCCTGCAGGCTGGAAGTCCTGGGGAACTTCGGACCCCTTTGCTGGTGACGGAGAGAAGGGAGCAGCCATGCTGGAACTTTATACAGAAAACAATAGCATCCCATTCATTCCTGACCCCAGCCAGAGCTACAAAAAGTGGCGTGGCCGCGGCTATGGATTAGTGGAGCAACAGCGACACATACAGTACGCTGAGAGAATCCACTCCAGGTGGGTTTTTTTTCTTTATTCTTTCTTTTTCTTCTTTCCTTTCCTTTTTCTTTCTTTTCTTTCTTTCTTCTTCCTCTTCCTTTTTTTGCTTGCTTGTTTTTTTTTGTGTTTTTTAAGTATTAAAGAGCCCAGCTGACATACTTGGCACCTACCAGCGACCACTCCTATCAACATGACAAGACAGAGGAATATGATACAGACAAAAATCACAAAGAACCAGACAACCCCTGAGAAGGAACATGAAGGGATGGAAATGCACAATATTCCTGAAAAAGAATTCAGAATAAAAGTCATAACCATGCTGATGGATCTACAGAGAAATATGCAAGAGCTAAGTAAGGGAGGAAGTGAGGGAAGTCAGGAAAGACAATGCAGAAATGAGACAAGCCATTGACAGGCTCAGCAGCAGACTGGACGAGATGCAAGAGACTGAAATGCAATAGATATCAGAGAACAGGAACACAGAGCAGCTGAGGCAGAGAGATAAAAGGATTGCTAGGAATGAAAGAACATTAAGAGAACTGTGTGACCAATCCAAATGGAACATATTCGCATAACAGGAGTACCAGAGGAAGAAGAGAGAGAAAAAGGGATAGAAAGTGTCTTTGAAAAATAATTGCTGAAAACTTTCCCTTGCTGGGGAAGGAAGTAGTCTCGCAGTCCACCGAAGCCCACAGATCTCCTAACATAAGGGACCCCAGGAAGACAACACCAAGACATATAATAATTAAAATGGCAAAGATCAAAGATAAGGACAGAGTATTAAAGGCAGCTAGAGAGAGAAAAAAGATCACCTTCAAAGGAAAACCGATCAGACTAACATCAGACTTCTCAACAGAAACCTTACAGGCTAGAAGAAAATGGCATGATATATTTAACGCAATGAAACAGAAGGGCATCGAAAGAAGAATACTGTATCCAGCACGATTATCATTTAAATATGATGGAAGGATTAAACAATTTCCAGACAAGCAAAAGCTGAGAGAATTTGCCTCCCATAAACCACCTCTACAGGACATCTTAAAGGAACTGCTCTAGAGGAAAGCACTCCTAAGGCTAAAAAGCTGTCAGCAGAGAAAATAAAATCATAGCAGAGAAAGCAGACCATCCAAACACTACCTAAAGGCAAAGAATAAAACACCTTGTATATAAAGAATGGAGGAGGAAGAATAAGAAGGGAGAGAGATAAAGACACATCAGACTGTGTTTACAATAACATAACAAGAAAGTTAAATTAGATTGGTAGATAGTTAAGAAGCAACCCCTGAACCTTTGGTAACCACGAATCTAAAGGCAGCAATGGCAATAAGTACATATCTATCGATAATCACCCTAAATGTAAATGGACTGAATGCACCAACCAAAAGACACAGAGTAACAGAATGGATAAAAAAGCAAGACCCATCTATATGCTGCCTACAAGAAACTCACCTTAAGCGCAAAGATACCCCAGACTAAAAGTGAAGGGATGGAAAAAGATATTTTATGCAAACAATAAGGAGAAAAAAGCACATGTTGCAGTACTTGTATCAGACAAAATAGACTTCAAAAGAAGAAAGTAGCAAGAGATAAACAAGGACATTACATAATGGTAAAGGAGTCAGTCCAACAAGAGGATATAACCATTTTAAATATATATGCACCCAACACTGGAGCGCCAGCATATGTGAAACAAATACTAACAGAATTAAAGGAGGAAATAGACAGCAATGCATTTATTTTAGGAGACTTCAACACACCACTCACTCCAAAGGACAGATCAACCAGACAGAAAATAAGTAAAGACCAAGAGGCACTGAACAACACACTAGAACAGATGTCCCTAACAGACATCTACAGAACTCTACACCCAAAAGCAAGAGGATACACATTCTTCTCAAGTGCACATGGAACATTTTCCAGAATAGACCACATACTAGGCCACAGAAAGAACCTCAGTAATATCGAAAATATTGAAATTCTACCAACCAACTTCTCAGATCATAAAGGTATTAAACTAGAATTAAACTTTAGAAAGAAAACAAAAAGGCTCACAAATACATGGAGACTTAACAACATTCTCCTAATTAATGGGTCAATGACCAAATCAAAACAGAAATCAAAGAGTATATGGAAACAAATGACAACAACAACACAAAGCCACAGCTTTTGTGGAACGCAGCAAAGGCAGTTCTAAGGGGAAAGTATATTGCACTCCAGGACTATATAAAGAAAGAAGAACAATCCCAAATGAATAGTCTAAAGACACAATTACTGATTGGAAAAAGAAGAACAAATGAGGCCCAAAGTCACCAGAAGGAGGAACATAATAAAGATCAGAGAAGAAATAAATAAAATTGAGAAGAATAAAACAATAGAAAAAAATCAATGAAACCAAGAGCTGGTTCTTTGAAAAAATAAACAAAATAGATAAACCCCTAGCCAGACTCATTAAGAGAAAAAGAGAATCTACACACATAAACACAATCAGAAATGAGAAAGGAAAAATCACAACGGATCCCACAGAAATACAAAAATTATAAGAGAATGCTATGAGAATCTATATGCTAACAAGCTGGAAAACCTAGAAGAAATGGACAACTTCTTAGAAAAATACAACCTTCCAAGACTGACGAAAAACAAGAAACAGAAAACTAAACAGACCAATCACCAGCAATGAAATTGAAGCGGTAATCAAAAAACTACCCAAGAACAAAAGCCCTGGACTAGATGGATTCACCTCTGAATTCTACCAGACATATAGAGAAGAAATAACACCGATTCTCCTTAAAGTTTTCCAAAAAATAGAAGAGGAGGGAATACTTCCAAACTCATTCTATGAAGCCAGCATCACTCTAATACCAAAACCGGGCAAAGACCTCACCAAAAAAGAAAATTACAGACCAGTATCCCTGATGAACGTAGATGCAAAAATACTCAACAAAATATTAGCAAACCGAATTCAAAAATACATCAAGAGGATCATACACCATGATCAAGTGGGATTCATCCCAGGGATGCAAGGATGGTACAACATTCAAAAATCCATCAACATCATCCACCACATCAACAAAAAGAAGAAAAAAACCACATGATCATCTCCATAGATGCTGAAAAAGCATTTGATAATTTTAGCATCCATTCATGATTAAAACTCTCAACAAAATGGGTATAGAGGGTAAGTATCTCAACATCATAAAGGCCATATATGACAAACCCACAGCTGACATCATACTTAACAGCGAGAAGCTAAAAGCTTTTCATCTAAGATCGGGAACAAGACAGGGATGCCCACTGTCTCCACTGTTATTCAACATAGTACTGGAGGTCCTAGCCATGGCAATCAGACAAAACAAAGACATACAAGGCATCCAGACTGGTAAAGAAGGAGTCAAATTGTCACTATTTGCAGATGACATGATATTATACATAAAAAACCCTAAAGATTCCACTCCAAAACTACTGGAACTAATATCTGAATTCAGCAAAGTTGCAGGATACAAAATTAACACACAGAAATCTGTTGCTTTCCTATACACTAACGGTGAACTAACAGAAAGAGAAATCAGAAAAACAATTCATTCACAATTGCATCCAAAAGAATAAAATACCTAGGGAAAAACCTAACAAAGGAAGTGAAAGACCTGTACTCTGAAAACTACAAGACACTCCTAAGAGAAATTAAAGAGGACACTAACAAATGGAAACTCATCGCATGCTCTTGGCTAGGAAGAATAAATATTGTCAAAATGGCTATACTACCTAAAGGAATCTACAGATTCAATGCAATCCCTATCAAAATACCAACAGCATTCTTCAATGAACTGGAACAAATAAGTCTAAAATTCATATGGCCCCGCAAAAGACCCCGAATAGCCAAAGCAATCCTGAGAAAGAGGAATAAAACAGGGGCAATTATGCTCCCTGACTTCAAGCTCTACTACAAAGCCACAGTAATCAAGACAATTTGGTATTGGCACAAAAACAGACCCACAGATAAGTGGAATAGAATAGAAAATCCAAACTCAACCCAAACACATACAGTCAATTAATATTTGATAAGGGAGTCTTGGATATACATTGGGGAGATGATGGCCTCTTCAGCAGCTGGTGTTGGAAAAACTGGATAGCTACATGTAAGAGAATGAAACTGGCCTACTGTCTAACCCCATACCCAAAGGTAAACTCAAGGTGGATGAAAGACCTGAATGTCAGTCATGAAACCATAAAACTCTTTGAAAAAAATACAGGCAAAAATTTCTTAGACATAAACATGAGCAACTTCTTTATGAACATATCTCCCCGGGCAAGGGATACAAAAGCAAAAATGAACATGTGGGACTATATGAAGCTGAAAAGCTTCTGTACCGCAAAGGACACCATCAGTAGAACAAAAACACATCCTACAGTATGGGAGAATATATTCATAAATGATGTATCTGATAAGGGGTTGACATCCAAAATATATAAAGAACTCATGCACCTCAACAAACAAAAAGCAAATAGTCCAATTAGGAAATGGGAAGAGGACATGAATAGACACTTCTCCAAAGAAGAAATTCAGATGGCCAACAGGCTCATGAAAAGATGCTCCACATCGCTAATCATCAGAGAAATACAGATTAAACCCACAATGAGATACCACCTCACACCAGTGAGGATGGCCAACATTCAAAACACAAACAACAACAAATGTTGGAGAGGATGTGGAGAAAAGGGAATACTCCTACACTGCTGGTGGGAATGCAAATTAGTTCAACCATTGTGGAAAGCAGTATGGAGGTTCCTCAAAAAATTCAAAATAGAAATACCATTTGACCCAGGAATTCCACTCCTAGGAATTTACCCTAAGAATGCAGCAGCCCAGTTTGAAAAGGACAGATGCACCCCTATGTTTATCACAGCACTATTTACCATAGCCAAGAAATGGAAGCAGCCTAAGTGTCCATCAGTAGATGAATGGATAAAGAAGATGTGGTACATATACACAATGGAATATTATTCAGCCACAAGAAGAAAACAAATCCTAACATTTGCAACAACATGGATGGAGCTAGAGGGTATTATGCTCAGTGAAATAAGCCAAGCCGAAAAAGACAAGTACCAAATGATTTCACTCATATGTGGAGTGTAAGAACTAAGAAAAAATCTGAAGGAATAAAACAGCAGCAGACTCACAGAACCCAAGAACGGACTAATAGTTACTAAAGGGAAAGGGACTGGGGAGGATGGGTGGGAAGGGAGGGAGAAGGGGGTACAACGGGCATTACGATTAGCAGATGTAATGTTCAGGGGGCACGGGAAGGGCTGTACCAGCCATAGAGGACAAGTAGTGACTCTATAGCATCTCACTATGCTGATGGTCATTGACTGTAATGAGGTTGGTGTGGGGGACCTGAGGAAGGGGGTAGGGTAATCACCATAATAGTGCTCATTTAATTGTAGATTAATGATATCAAAATAAACAAAAAAAAGTAAATGAATGAAAAAATAAGCATGTTCACAATACTAAATTGAAAAGATAAAAATGGGTATAAAAAAAAACTGTTGTAAGAAATAGGAGTTTGATTCTGCCAGTGTCTTAGAAAAGAATAGATTGCCTCCCCAAATTGTGTACCTGAGTGATGGGAAGCTGGAGCATTTATCTCCTGACTCTCTGACCCCAGTGGTGGAGAGTGGCTCCAGGAATGTTTAGAGCCCCTCACTTTCTGGCTGTGCTTGCTTTTGGCCTAAGATGGCACTGGTGGCACTAGAAAAAGTATTGGCGTGAAAGAGAAAGATGAGCCATTCATCACTGATCTGTTAATGGTGACAAATCAACCCAAACAAAACTCTCCAGGGCTTATGCAGTGAAATCAGTGTGCGCCAAGGGGTATGAAATGGGCCACCAAAAATACCCACTACTGAAATTAAAACAACAAGGTGCATTCAGAAATTCACTTGTAATTTACTACAGCTGAAGCACTAGGTATGAGCAGAAATAGTGCAGGAAAAGAATTTTGAATGACAATGAACTAAGATATGAAGGGACAGATAATTTGCCTCAAAACTAAGACTGGAGAAATAGGAAACAAAAGTGGGATTAAAAAAATGCTGCATAATTCCAGTAAATAATTTACCAATATTGGTAATTCTAGTAAATAACTTATCAATATTGATATATTGGTTATTTCTTTCTCCTGTATGCCTAAATGTATATGTTTCTTGTTTGATTCTAAATGTATCATTATATCACCTAAGATATATATGCTATACATATATATATATACACACCTTTATGCATATATGTACATAATGTGACAATGTAAGCAGATGTTATTAAACATACCCTTTAAAAACATAATTTATAATGTTTGCTTAATATTTTTCTTGAATAAATGTCTTAACTTACTTAATTCATTTTATTGGGCTCTCCTAATTTTTTTCAACTTTATCTGAAGGACAAACATCTCTATGAATAAGTTTTTCATCCTTTGGTTATTCCCTTAGAATAGATCTGAGAAGTAGAATTATTTGCTAAAGGCAACTGGTAGTTTATGATGGTTTAAGGGTACTAATATTTCCCCTTATGAATTTCCCAAAAAGACTGAAACAAGTTGTATTGAAATCAAGAATAGATGATGACTGTGATGATTATGTGGATGACAATAGTGATCACAGAGATAATAATATTATAAGCTCTACTTCAAGATAAGCCACCTCTAATGAATCACACCTCCTAGTTTTCACTCTTGTGTAATTTCCTGCCCCTGAATCTAGGGTGGGTCTATGACTCATGTGTAACAAGAGGAATGCATTCACCATGACGTTGTTAGCTTCAATAGCTTGTTTAAAATATTGTTATAGCTTATTCCCTGGCCTCAGGTTACTCATCCTGTGGAAAGCTAGCCTCCATTAGAGAAATCCATCTATCCTGAGACTGCCATGTTGTAAAAAGTTCAAGCTGCTAAGTCGGGAGTTCAAATGGAGAGAGATGCCTGGATAGTTTCAAGCTATTCCTGATATTGTAGATGAGGTACAAGACATGAGAATCTAGGAGAAATCACCTGAGGTGTCCAACCAGTCAAGCCTTCAGATAATTCCAGTTTAGATCCCACTGACTGCACTCACATGAAGAACTCCAAGAAAGAACTGCCCTGCTAAGCTCAGTCAGCACACAGAACCATGAGAGATTAAAAAAATAAATCATTACTTTGAGCCATCAAGTTTTGTGGTGTTTGGTAAACACTAATAAATAACCAGAAAATAATAATAATAAAACTATAAAAACAAAGTGTATTGAGGATATTCCACGCAAAATAAGGACTTTATAAACATTAATATAACATTCCCTGGCAACTCTATAACATGCAAATAATAATTTTATCTTTAATAAAGAAAGAAAGAATGTAGGCTCAGTAAGTTTTTGTAATTTGCTGAAGGTCACACAGACAGTAAGAAGTAAAAATGGGCTTTCACTCAGGTCAATTTGAATCTAACTCTGTATATAGTCATGTCTCCATTAAACTGTGTATAGCAATGCCCCTTAAAGGCATTTATATTTTTGCAAAATTTATTGGTGGAAAATAAATTCTTACTACGGTTTTAGGTTTTATGTCTTTACTTCTAAAGAGATGTATTTTTCAGCCTAGAAAAACTCAAAATGTACCTGTGAATGAATAATAATAACAAAATGAGTTATCTATATTAATTACTTTTCTAAATGCTTTTTGTATATCTCACCTAATTCTTCAACACTACTATGATAGGGATTTTTCCACTACATTATTAGTCCCATTTTACAGGTAAGTACTGAGGGATAGAAAGATTCAATTATCTTGCTCATCTAGGAAGTGGCAACCAGGCTTTAAGCAAAGGCAGCCTGGTTCTACAGGTCTGTATATTAAAACAGTGTATATTGTGCCAGGTGAATATGTTGAAATGTTGATATTTGAGACAAAGATTCTGGCTCTCTCAAAATTGACTGAAACTCTCAGAAAGTTGCTAGCATTAATTTTTGAGGATCCATGTCACAATAGCCATGATTTGGAAACAACCTAAATGTCCATCAATGGATAAATGCAAAAAGAAAATATGACATAAAGAGGGAAATCCTGCCATATACAACAATACAGATGAACATGGAGGACTTTATGCTAAGTGAAATAAGCCAGTCACAGGACAGATCCTGCATGACTCCACTTATATATCTAAAATAGTCATAGAAAGAGAGAGTAAAATGGTGGTTATGAGGGATGGGGGAAGGGAAATTGGAATAAGAAGTTGCTATTCAATGGGTATAAAGTTTCAGTTATGTAAGATGAATACGTTTTATAGATCCTCTGTACTAATTGTGCCTATAGTTTACAATACTTGATTATGCATTTAAAGATGTGTTAAGAAGACAGATCTCATGTTACATGGTCTTACAATAATTTTAAAAAAAGGAATGCATGTAGCATCAAAGACTATATGCCTTGTCATTAAAAATTAAGAATATGGTCAATATCACTTTAGATCATAGATACAAAAGGTGGCGTGGCTCCAAAGTATATCAGTTTGATGGTTAGTCATCATCTGCAAAGTCCTGGGACAGGAAATCATTTCTTTTCTGTTGCCTTTGTTTGAGTCTAAAGAGTAACCAAGATCTTGGTATATTTGCAGGACATGTAACATGTCTTTAAGGAACTACAAAAATCAAATCCTATCGGCCAAACCTAATTCCTTATTAGTACACGATTAAATCTATATAACTGTTAACACAGCTTCATCGATTGTCTGCTGCACTGGACGCAAAGGCTCAATATTGAATGCAGATTTATGATTGGAGATGAGGAGTGAACAAAGATGCACAATGTTCCTTAATAGTATTAGTGCTTGGATTTCATCTGCCCTCAGTGTCAACAAGAAGGACAGTGATATTTCTCCAAGGCTTTTATTGGTTAGGCTTAGCATTTTCAAGGCCCAATAAATGGAAAAGCAGGTACAATGTCAGGCTGAAGGAAAATGTCGAATCTCATTTAGAAGATTTCATGTATAAAGACTCCTGACTGTTTCCCTAAATTCTCCCTTTCCTGCTCATTTTATTTTCTATTTTGAAAGTTAGGTTTACCAACAGTGTACTTACTGTACATAAAAGCAGAGGTTTATTTGAATTGTAAGCTGTCTCTTTAAAAAAAATAATTCTAATTGCATTATAATGCTAGTTCCAAAAGGTTACTGTCACTAGTTTGTCTTCCATAACAATGTACCACAGACTAGGCCAGTTAAGCAGTATTATTCCTCCTTGGTTTAGAGACCACTGTCTTCTCTCTATGACTTCATATGGTCTTCCACTCTGCAGGTCCATGTCTTAAATACCCTCTTCTTATAAGGACACCAGTCATATTAGATTAGCACCCACCCTAATGACTTAATTTTAATTATCTCTTTAAAGACCCTATTTCTAAATACAATTAAATATGAAGGGACTAGGGACTAGGATTTCAACATATGAATGGGGGAAGCAAAATTCAGCCCTAACAGCTAATCTCCATCACTGTTACTCAGTCTTATCCACCATAGGTATTTTGGGTTTCCTATAAATTATAGAATACACAACTCAGGAAGCTGATCCTGTGGCAAATCCTCCTCTCCTTATATCACTAAAGCCACAGATACCAAAAATGGCCACTTACATTTTTGGAAAAAATAACTGAAGGCATCAAATACCTTTTTTAAAGGCTTCCAAAAGGTAAGAACTTCCCAAGTATTTCTGTACTGACCTACCTACCATCTGATTCCAACCATGATGATTCATAACCTCTGTGAAATTTCTGTGCAAGGAGTAGGCTAAATTTTTTAAATACCTGACACAATTATATTAAAGAAATAGCCAAGTTACTTATTGAACTAGATAGCTGTTTTTCAACAAATACCCTGTTCTTGAACATTGTGAAATAAAAATGTTAACTTATTGAATGGAATTATAGGGTTCACAATATCCAAAGTATGTTAATGGAAATTACATGGAGTATCATGAGAAATATAAAAATATGATATTTGGGAAAAATAGAGATTATAAAAGCAACCAAAATAGGTTTTACAAACTTTGCAAGTTTCATATGGTTAGTGATAGCTGATTGCAATTGCACTCAGAATGTCCTAAGTGCCTGTTAACACTTCAGTCTATTTCTGCTCCTTGTACTCAAAGAATCTATGCAGCCTCCTGAGGACAAACCTGTTGTAAGTACATATTAGCCTTATCTCACTGCAGTTCCTCTTCTATTATTGGCTGAAGGATATTGCTCTAGCTCTTCAGTCACGTCAATTCTTATTAATCTGCTAAATAATGTACAAAATGTGTTTGTTGCTGGATAATATTCATGACAAACATATTTTCTAGGGAAGAAAATACGATATGCATACAAAGTATAATGATACAAAGTAGAATATGATACAGGCAATAAAGATTTTTTTAAATACATAGCTTTAGAATCCAGAGAAAAGGGTTCTTACAAGTAAATGGGATATTTGGGAAGGATGTGTGATGGACATTACAGTTATACCACATACTGATTTGCAAAGTAGTTAGATTTGAATTTTAAGAAAAGAAATGGCATGACAAAAACAGAAGAAAAAGCCAGAAGCCTCCATAAGAACAGTAGGACTTAACTGGCTATAGTAAACAGAAGATGAAAGGCAATAAAATTAAGATATTTTGACTTAAACTTATGAAATTTGAACTTTATCTTTTATGAAAATGAGATCAATCTGACTTCCGGGAAGATGGCGGTGTGAGCAGGGCGGCAGAAATCTCCTCCCAACACTATATTTAACTATGAAAACACAGAAAATACATCTATTCCTAAAAGAGAGACGAGAATACACAGGAAAGCACACAGCGTGTAGCGACACCCGAGAGGACTTGGCACCACAAGAGGCGGGTAAGATACGGAGCCGCGACCTGGCGGGACCCGAGCACTCCCCCACCCCAGCGCACCGACGGGAGGAGAGGATTCAGAGCCGGGAGGGAGTGGAAGCACACCCCGCGAAGTAGCCAGCCCCGGTGATCTGCGCGGAGAGCGCTGACCCACATTGCGCAGTGCAGCGGAGATTGGAGAGACAGAGGGGCAGGATCTGAGTGGGGAACGCGCCAGGGTGCTTGCAGCCGGCTCCGGGAAGGAAAAAAAAAGTGCGCGCTTTCCTCAGCGGTCTTAAAGAGACAGGAGCCCAGCGGAGGAGCGGGATCGCCCCAGCACACTCAGCCCAGCAGGCTGGGAGTCCTGGGGAGTTTCAGACGCCTTAGATGGTGACTGAGGAAGCGTAGCCATACTTAACACTTCTCACTGAGATCAACAGCCTCCTATTCGTTCCCACCCTTGCCAGAGCGATAAAGGGCCCTGTGGAGCGGCACAGTCACAGCTGTGGAATAGTGGGGCAATAGCGCCACCTAGAGCATTCCCACAGAATCTACGTCCGGTGGGCATTTTTTTTTGTTTTTTTTTGTTTTCTTTTGTTTTGTTTGTTTTTGTTTTTTCTTTTCTTTCTTTTTTTCTTTTTTTTCTTTCTTACTTTTTTCTTTTTTTTCTTTTTTTCTCTTTTTTTTCTCTTTTTTTTCTTCTCCTTTTAAAGTCTTAAAGAGCCCAGCTGACATACGTGGCAACTATCAGTGACCAAATTATACAGCCATGAAAAGACAGAGGAATATGGTTCAGACCAAAATCAACCAGACAACCCAGGAGAGGGAGTCTGAAGGGATGGAAATGCACACCCTCCCTGAAAAAGAATTTAGAATAAAAGTCATAACCATGCTGATGGACCTACAGAGAAATGTGCAAGAGCTGAGGGAGAAAGTGAGGGAACTGAGGAAAGACAATACAGAAATCAGACAAGCAATCGACGGGCTTAACAGCAGAATGGATGAGATGCGAGAGACTGTTAATGGAATAGAAAACAGAGAACAGAAGTACAGAGCAGCTGAGGCAGAGAGAGATAAAAGGATATCTAGGAATGAAAGAATATTAAGAGAACTTTGTGACCAATCCAAACAGAACAATATTCGCATTATAGGAGTACCAGAGGAAGCAGAGAGAGAAAAAGGGATAGAAAGTGTCTTTGAAGAAATAATTGCTGAAAACTTTCCCTCGCTGGGGAAGGAAGAAGTCTCGCAGTCCACAGAAGCTCATAGATCTCCCAACACAAGGGACCCAAGGAAGACAACACCAAGACACATAATAATTAAGATGGCAAAGATCAAAGATAAAGACAGGGTATTAAAGGCAGCTAGAGAGAAAAAGATCACCTACAAAGGAAAACCCATCAGACTATCATCAGACTTCTCAACAGAAACCTTACAGGCCAGAAGAGAATGGCATGATATATTTAACGTAATGAAACAGAAGGGCCTCTAACCAAGAATATTGTATCCAGCACGATTATCATTTAAATATGATGGAGGGATTAAACAATTTCCAGATAAACGAAAGTTAAGAGAATTTGCGTCTCATAAACCAACACTACAGGATATCTTAAATGGACTGCTCTAGATGGAAGCACACCTAAGGCTAAAAAGATGTCACCAGAGGGAAAAAAAATCATAGCAAAGAAAGCAGACCATCTAAATACCAACTAAAGGCAAAGAATAAAACACCTATTATAGAAAGAATGGAGGGGAGGAATAAGGAGAGAAAGAAAGAAACATCAGATTTACAATAACTTAACAAGAAAGTTAAGTTAGATTGTTAGATAGTAAAGAAGCAACCCTTGAACCCTTTTGGTAACTACGAATCTAAAGCGCAATGGCAATAAGTACATACCTAATAATAATCACCCTAAATGTAAAATCTGGACTGAATGCACCAATCAAAAGACACAGAGTAACAGAATGATAAAAAAGGTAAGACCCATCTATATGTTGCCTACAAGAACCTCTACCTCAACCAAAGATATACAAAGACTAAAGGTGAAGGGATGGAAAAAGATATTTCATGCAAACAACAAAGAGAAAAAAGCAGGTGTTGCAGTACTTGTATCAGACAAAATAGACTTCAAAACAAAGAAAGTAGCAAAAGATAAAGGAGGACATTACATAATG